>JBANCZ010001311.1:0-22724 GCA_037040025.1 Sphaerogastrella javana | reverse complement strand
TATCTCTTTTTGTACAGTATCCCTAGTTCCAGTGCCATTGTTCGCCTGTAACGCGCCTGAGCTTTCATATGACTGCTCATGCCGGGGTGCTCAGACAAGGCATTTTGACGCCAGGACGAAGCCGTGTCAGTCGTCCAAGCTGCCTAACGAAGCATAAACTAAGCGCTCTTTTAATGCATATATCTAGGCGAGTGTATATATGTGTGTGTGTGTGTGACTGTGTGTATTCTAGTTCACAAGAAATCAAGCGTAATGAAGCCCCTTGCCGTGGCACTTATTCAGCGAAATTGCAATGCTGGCACAAGTTCAAGTATATATCCTCGCATCCTTTGCCATGGTTGTTGTTCCTATTGCTATCAACTGTGGATCTTATTGTGTTCATTGAAAACTCAAGCACACAGTAAGAAGATAGATAGGGGATAGAGATGTAAACACATAGTACAACGTAAGGACACTCGAAAAAGATTGACTTGTCGATAGGATCCTTTAACTGGTTAAAGTAGCTTTGCCGGGTAATCCACTCGATGTCTAATTAGCGCCTGAAAATCTCACCAGGTAGTCAAAGGGTTTCCAAATAAAAAAAGTGTAAAATAAAAAAGTAAACTCGCGTAAAAAAATGAAAATTTAAGCAACATTTACCAGACAGTTTAGAAATAATAACTTGATTAAATAGTAGTTTGAATTTAAAAAATTCTGACCTGCTTTTCTATATATTATGTCTAGACAGATTTTCGGATTATTCACGCCCAAAATTATATAAAATGTTTACAGTATGAAGGCACTGACCTCGTATTCAAATATAATATGCCAGGAATGAGATTGCAATTAAATAAAATGCAAATAATTATACAAGTATTAAGAATGAATAGGTTCATTAAATAATGCTTAAGTATGTGTATATGGTATTTTTCACAGACAGACAGACGGAATGTTTACTTAAGCCACGCAAGCAATTAAATGAAAGTACAACAGGGTGTATGCGCATTATAAGTATTTATTATTATTACTGTGTGTGTGTGTGTGTGAGTGTATTATTGGTTTACAGTAATAATAACAGCATTAAAAATCAACATCTAATTGCCATAAAAAAAATTCAACATATGAAATAACAACAACAATAGGAGCATTGCAAACGTCTGTCCGTTGGTTCGTCAGTCCAGTTAGCGTATAAAGAGCCAAAATCAAAAACAGAAAGCAGAGAACAAGAAAATCAAAGGCAAGACACAAAATGGCTGCAGGAAATGACGTGACGCGGGGCTTTTGTTTACTTTTGTTGCTGCCATTTTCTTCTTCGTAATAACAACAACCACAACCATAACAAAGCGCAGTGACAACACAATACCACAATAATAACAACAAATATGTTAAGGCAATAACAACATGAGTTTTACAACAAAAACGAGAGTAACAAAATATACAAGAAAGGGGCAGAAGCAATGCCATTGAAATTGACTTCATTATTATTTTATAACCTTTAGAAGTTTTTCTCCTGCCTGACTTGGACTTTAGTTTTCTTTTTCTTTTTCTGTTTTTGTTATTGTTGTTTTTATTACTGTTACTGGCTTTGCCTTTGCCTTGCTTTAGTGCTTTTTATCAAATCTTACATTGAGGTGCTCCTGGCACGTTTTCAAATGTTACCCAGCCATGACTTCAACGAGTGTCCTCTTCCTTGTGACTGACTGCTTATTAAAACCAAGCCCCAGGCACTTTAAATATCTGCTATATTGTACTTATACGTAAACGTGTATACGTATATATATATATATATGTATTCACTCGTTTTGTCTATCTTCAGTTATTCAAATGCAACGCTCACATAATGCATTATCAAGAGCTGATAGAGTCTGGAAACCTGAGTGCAACCCAAACATGTCAGAGACTTTTCGCAACGCATATACGGTATTTTTAGAAATACATTTTTCCATTTTTTATTTGTCATTTGCCCTTTTGAAAGTTTTTATGGTATTATAATGGAAATGAGCATAGCCTGCAGCCTGGGAAAATGATCATGTTTTGATGAGTTTTTTTTTCCAATCTCTGATTTTGTGCTACGTATAATTGACGTGATTTTGTGCTTTTGTGTTGAATTTTGCTTTATTTGAAGTGTTCAGATTGTGTTGCGTCTATATAATCTGAAGCATTAGGCTTATCACTTTAATTGTTATCAGCTGATTACGCACGGATCACATTTTATTTAAAAATACGTAATGAATGATTTCCCATCTATGACGTCATTAATAGAACCCACTAGAATGTGTATATTTTTAAATATTTGAATGTTCTAACACATTTCTTTTGAAGCTGCATGGAACTATAAAAAAAAGCTTTGTTTAAGTGCCTACTTGTTGAACCCATAAGAGCTGGCACACATTGTTTTCAATATGTATTTGTGGCTTTAGTTGGTTTTAGTTGCATTCATTTCGACGGCATGCGGCATTCCTTTGTGGCATATTAATCTGGCAAATGTAGACAGCTTTTATTTTTGCATCGAACTGTTTTTTTGGGTCGCTTTGAAAGCACTTGACAAATTTCGAGTGATTTTAATACGCACTCGAAATAATTTTTGTGAATATTCCAACCTGTGTGTGTATGTGTGTGTGTGGTTAGAGTTTTTATGCGTTATCAAAGCGATTGAAAAACAATTACACTTCTGACATTAATGGCGCATGCTCTTCACGGTGCCAACAACTAAAAACAAAAACAGAAACATAGCAACAACAAAAAGGAACAATAACAAGCTTTAACAACTAAAGCAAAAACAAATACAAAAATAAAAACAAAAACAAAAGCAACAATAAAAATAAGTACCGAAATATCAGCGATTTTATGTAAAAACTTTTATACATTTTCCACATACAACACAGCCTTTCTGGGGGGCGGAGAGGTTTTGAGGTGTTGGCAATAGAGAGAAAGTATTTGTGTATGTATGTATGTACGTGTGCGTGTGTTGTGTGTGAGTGAGAGCGTTTAATATGTATATTCACATCTGTTGGTGGCAGCAGCGTAAAACTTTCATTTGTTTACACGGCAGAGGGCTGACTACTGCCTGATGCCCGGATAACCACATCAAAAATAAACAGCGAATTGCGGCAAAAAATTGTAAATTGATTTTCCAAAAAATTTAAAATAAACAAAATGATTCGCAACGTTTATTTAGTAAACATACAATAAATATTTTTTTTTTTCGTTTTTTTTTTTTATACAATTTTTTTTTCGAAGTTTGTTTGCTGTGGCTTCTGTTTGCTTTAAAGGAAAAACCTTTAAAACTCAATTCCAGGAGGGCTAACTGGCTGACGGAAAGACAGATAGACAGTTGGACAGACAGGCAGACAGGGAGAGTGGCAGGCAGTCGAAGCTGTAGCAAATGGTCGACATTATTAACATGATTGCCACGCCCACGCAACTCCACAGAGAAAGAGAGAGACAGAGAATTAAGTGGTGGAGAACGAGCTGCCATGAGGGAGCGGGTGAAGGCTTATCAATGAATCACCAAAGCATGTGATTGATGATTGCATGTGATGAGTATGTGTATTTGTACATGTGTGTGTGTGTGTGTATGTGTGTAGGTCTGTCGGAGTAAGTAAGCATATACTTATATCACCATGTGTGTGTGTATGTGTGTGGCTCACTCGAAATGTGGCTTCCGTAGCAGGGATTAGGCGTCAGGCATAGCCTAACACGCTGACAGCATACATATGCCTACGTGTGTGTGTGTGTGTGGAGAGAGAATGGGTAGTGGGCAGAGAGACATGCTCATCATGCGGGCGAAGACAGATTAAAAGTGAAGAGCTTGCAAAAATGCTGTGAGCCGAAGCCTCAAGTGTGCCTCACGTACGCATTGCTTATACCCTATGATTATGGGTTATCTGGGCATTGTTGTTGCTCCATGGATTACAAGCACTTATATATATACATACACATGTATATATATAAGAATGAGCTAAGACCCTTATTCATATAGTAATGCATTAGCTGAGTTGATCTAGCTTTTGAATAAACCTTATGATTGATTTCATGCTTTAATTCTTGCCTTAATTCTCGCTTTAAGTCTACCTTTATTTTTATTTAAATGAAGTCATAATCATGCGTATCATATGCTTGATTTTAAGTCAGTTGACGTTATCGTATTAGACGATTATGGTATCAAAGCATTAAATGAATTGTAATTTTAGTTAACAAGAGAATTTACGCTTCGTTGGCCCATTCGTTTATTCAGTTTCTTCTTGTTGTTGTTGTTGTTTGTTGTTTGTTGTTTGTTGTACCTGTTTGCCAACTGGCAACGTCAGGCATCATCAGCGGCAGCTGCTGCTGCCTTTCCAGATCCCCCCCATGCACGTTGCCAATTCCAAATTCTCCCTATGTATTTTCCTTTTTGTGTCGGCATAGACCAAAAATGTTTACACATACGCGCGATTTTCTTTTAACAATTCATCAAATGCGCTAAGCGCACACAAAAAAAAACTTTGACACTCGACGTTTGTGTTTGACTACGTGTGTGTTTCTGTCTCTGTATGTGTGTGTATGTGAGTGTGTGTGCGAGTGTGTGTGTGAGTGTGTGTGTGCGATACGTGTGGGTACCTAGTGGGTTGGGGGAATGTGCAAAGTTTGACAGCGCCGCCAGAAACCTGTCTCCTCTCCGGATTGCTGCGCATTCAGCAGTGCCATATCAATCATCGGCAAAACTGCCTGAGTGTTGGCCACCGTTTCCCGTCTCTGTGAATATATATGTGCTTATATTTAGCATATGTATATGTGTGTGTGTGTGTGTGTGTACAAATGTGCTTAGCTTTAAAATATTTATTTTACTTTGCGCTTTGGCCGGGCCATATTGAAGGCTAAACACAATAACTCAAATTGATTTCCCAGGTAGCAAGACGCCCCATATATTATTTGCATGTCTTGTCATGCTTTATTTATGTGCCAAATAAACTCTGTGGGGCTTGGAGGCTGAGACAAAGAAGAAGGCAATTAGTTAAATATTCTTATGCCAAATGTATATCTGTATATTTATAGATATATTCATACCTACGGTCGTTTTGGATTAGTTTAAACGTTTCTATAGAGAAAACGTGCTAACATAATAAGAGCCAATTATTTCTGTCTCTATTGACAATGGAGCATTAAGCTGTATATACAGTTAAAGCGTTTTATTGAATAAATATTATCAATATGCCAGAGAGACAGCATCATAATCTGATTTGCTCCGTTTCACACTGCGTATACGCAATATTTGCGCAAATATTGACCACAACAATGAAGATGGCGTTTGTGCTGATCAATGCCACAATGTTTGCTCTTTGCTGTAATTTAATTATAATTATAAGCGTATTAACTCAAACAATATTATAGAAAATCCTTTTATTTAATTAGTTACCACAAATCCGTAGATAAAGTGCAGTCCACTATATATCTATATAATCGCCATCGAGGCCAAAGCAGCAGTCAATTTATTATATATATATATATAAGTTATATACACATAGCAAATATACATTACGCATTTATGTCACTAATTTGGCTCACGTGTCAGAATGAAGGTCTCTCTGATTTTGAAATATTCTTATACTTATAGAAATTTCGACCGGTTCGCTGGGCGATAGAAAGACAAGCTGGGAATAGTTTTAAGCACTTACGAGAGAATTTTGTATGTGTGTGTGCGTGTGTGTGTGTCTGGATGAAAGTTGGGAGTGTGTATGATTTATTTTCATTTGAAACTTCAACTTAGGCTTCTTAAACACAATTTGTGCAAAGATCTGCTTTCAAACGAGGTGACGTTCAACTTTTCTCGCGCACTACTTTATGAAGAAGTCAAAGAGGATGAAGAAAAGTGGTAAACTCAGCGCAAAAATTTAATCTGCACATTACAAAAGTTTCTCTTGCAAAATAAGAAACTGAAAGACGAACAACGAAGCTCCTGCCGTGCTCTGGCTTTGCTATCTTGCATCCTTTTTGGCGCCTCTCTCGAAAATGCAGTCATTAATTTGCAGCTTAGAGCGGCAGGCGTCGAAGCTGCAGAGGCAGCAGTAGCCATAGCACCAAGGCGTTGCTTAAAGCATAATATGCAAAAAATGTAAATATAATTAAGACGCCGCTTTAAAACCTACAGCTGCCAGAGAGAGGTAGAGAGAGAGAGAGAGAGAGACATCTGACTTCGCTCGTATAAAACTTAAATAATGAGTCGCCTTGAAGTCGCTCTGGCCTCTTCCACTTTTACTTGGGTAATTTTTTATGCCGGCCACTGAAAATCCCCAATTTCATTTATTTCCCTGTACTTTTGCACCCTCCACTACCCTCCTCATGCTGCTCGTCAACGCATAGCGTCTCCTTCCGCTCACGCTGATTGACCAAATGGCACTTTGCCATTGCATTGGCACGCGATCATTAGTCAGACAGCTGCAACTGCTACGGCTCGAATGGAGCACTATAACCGAGATGGGAAAATGCGGAAAATTGCAGAGACAGTTGGAGCGTAGGTTCCGTTTGTCACTTGATGAAAGCTGGACATGGCAAATGAAATCTCCAACTGCGACCTGGTGTACAATCAACTTGAAAAGTAATTGCTTTTACTCTATGCAGAATGGCACTCCGAAGCGACAGATACCTTATTCTTTTCATGAATTACATATTGAAAAGTTCATCGAAAATAAATTGGGGAATTTCTGTTTTATATAATTACTGAATATCATGCCACTAACTTGTTAATGACTGTTTAATTGAGTTTAAAGTTTGTTAAAAGAATTTCATTAGGAAATTTTCAACAAATATGCAAACTTACTTAGTATTCGTAACTAATACACATTTTCGTTATTTACATGTTTGAGTTTGGTTGTTGTTGGTGTATATTTCGTCAGATTTCTAGTAAATTAAAACTTTTGCCCCTATTCTACTTTATGGCCATGATAAAGTATATAAGTTAGGTGTTTGAGCATTAGTTTGCTAATTAGACAGGTAAAAGTTTTCAAAAAACCTGCCCATTGTCCAAGGCTCAAACTTTTGGATTTCAGCTCTCGGCTAAAACAAACTCAAATCGAAACCAAAGCGAAAACTTTCGTAATTTTTTTTTCCTTTTTTGCTGATGTTTTGCATATCCATGTCCAACTGCCATGTGGTACACGGTGTAGTGTAGTGACCGGTACAACCAACCGGGGCCATGTTTATTGTAATCCCACTTGTATTCTATTATCCTTCTATATTGTGCAGGTGCCGGTGCCAGCGACATAATTATGTGCTAGCAATTTGCATTGCGCCCACAACGCAATTGCCATAAAAGGCCATAACAATTGAGGTACACACCGCAAAGCAATGGCAGTCGCTAGACCAACCTGAAGAAAAATAAAGCAAATTGCGAAGGTTTGAGCAATACACTAAACTGAATACCCTTTTCTATATAAATGAACTCAGATAAATACGCAGATACTTATAAAAATAAATACATTTCTATAAAAAGTTATATTTAATATAGGTAAATTATTTTTAATTGTATTACACTATATCGGGAATATTTCACTGTTTCTCTGTGAAAATTCTATGTTAAATGTATCAGAAATGAAAAACGTAAAGAGATTCATATAAAAATGCATTTCTATTAAATGTGGTACTTAACTTTTGAATATTAGCTTTAATATTTCCAAGTGTATCAGTTCTAAAATGTAGCTATTTGGCTCACACATTGTGAATTTATTCATAAAAAATACATATTATAGATATATACGTTAATAAATCTAAATAAAATTTGCACAACAATCTCTTATATACGTGCCTATAAAATTAAATCGATAGATCGGTTTATCGGGTCTACCATATTTAACAGCATGTAAATTCCTGTTAAACAGTTTCAGTTTATCAGTTCTCTTTATTTATATGTAGAACCAAATATATATATATATATATATATATAAGAATGTTGTGTTACTATCCTTTTCCCTAAGTTTATGTATCCCATACAAGGGTAGCACAAAAACTATGCAGCAGTTATTTCAACACCTTTATGGTGGTGCAACATTTGCGGGTGACCACTATTCACACACTCACACAAGCACTCACACATACACTCACACTCCGAGGCGTTTGTAGTTACCACAATGGCGTTTGGCCAATGACCAGGCCAAAGGTTGGGACTATATGGGGGGCTAAGTGGCAAGTGGGGCATGCAGGGCGAGTGAAGTGCGGGCTGTGGCATAGGACGTTGTACTTAGAGGTGCCAGAATGGCATGCAAAACAAACCGACGCCGCCGCATTTACAAAACCCATAGATAGAAATCTGAAGATAAAGCAAATTGCTGTGCTACAAAATCGTTAACTGTAATTTACCGCATTTCAAACGGTGCCCATTCTTTTCTATTTTCTGTTTTTGTATTCTGGCCATATTCTAGCTAGACATTGCATGTGCTTATGAATGAAGTACTAGAACATAGAGTCTAGGCCGCAACCTAAATATAATTTAGCTGCAAACCTCTTTGATGTCGTTTATTTCAGTTGGCAAATTAAATTCCCAAATAAAACTGCACCAAAATAATGAAGAATTTAATTTTTGCCGTATAACAATTGATGGATAACATATACAGATTATACAAAATAGACAAAAATATTTTCAAATGATACCTAGTTTAACGTTGACGTAATTTAGTTTAGTCAGCTCTTTTGACGAACTAGCGAAATTATGTACTTCTGCAGATTGAACGTTAGGCAGAGTTCGTTGGAAACCAATTAACATTAATCATACGCACCGTTACCCACGTGAAGCGCTATAAGTCGAAAGCGCACTTACTCTCTCTCTCTCTCTCTCTCTCCTCTCTCTCTTCCACTTGATATGCAAAAAATGAAAAATCTTAATTGCATATAAAGTCTAAAAGGGTTACAAAGGGCTGCGCATTAAAAAATGTGCTAGTGGTAATTGATGTTAACTGAAAATCGCTTTAAGAGTATTAGTAGAAAATGCTCGACCAGCAGAGTGTAAAATATTCCATTGCAAGTGCAAAAGCAAGCTGCTAATTATTGCCTGAATTTTATGATATACAAAGGCAATTATATGTAATTAAATTACTTAACTTATAAACATAGTTAGGGGCGGGATATGTCTAAGTTAAAGGATATCCTAATGGCTGAATACAATACAGTACAGTGGCAGTGTGTTTATAATCGACGGCGTTTAACGATTTGTTCGCTCGCTATAAAAAACAACAAAGCATTCCATAAAATTCATCATACGCAGCATGGGCCAATGGAAAGCACTTCAAATGAGTGGCTTTTTAGCCAAGTGTATATACATCAGATGCTTTTGCACCAAAACAAAAAAAGAAAAAGAAACACAAGCATCTCTACATCCAGCTGAAGTCTATCCATCTTTCGAACTGGAGGAAAAAGGTTCCTCAACGCGTTATTGATGTTGATTGATTTATAAACATTTCAACGCCGCAGACAGCCAAATTAAATTGTAGCCAAAACAATAAACAAAATGAAATTAGCATTCTCTAGCCCCAGATGGTTATGCTACCTATTCTCACAAAAAGAAAAAAAAAAAAAACAACTACAGATCCAAAAGCTAAAGCTACTAAACAACAAATACAAAAAATACAACAAATACAAGCACCAGCAGCAGTAGAAACACCAGCAGTAGAGAAAATAGCAGCAGAAATTACTGTCACAGCCATTCAGATAGGCGGCAGCTGCAGATAGCAGCATCAGCATCAACAACAGCAACATCAGCAACAGCAACAGAAGCAACAGCAGCAACAACAGCAACATCATCGCGGGGCGTACGTTCAAAATATAATTTGCTTAAATATTCATAACAAAGTGGGTGAGAATTGTGCTCATATGATGCTGATTAGTATGGTCCCAATATGAGTGGCAGTGAATGACTGACTGTCTGACTCACTGTGTGACTGGATGTGGGCATGGTTGAGTACAGTACAGCATCAATCAAGCGGTATTTGCAGTCTCTGCTCTAGACCAATTTTACAGCTGCTGCGTTGTTTTGTGGTTGACAATAATTTAATGAAATATTCTGTTTGCCAGTGTTGGCTCTCACATGTCATTCTAGGGCTATGACTGTGTGTGGGCTGTGCCAAAAAGGGAATCCTCTCTCTCATTTGAATTTATACTTTACGATTTTTGGCTGTTTTGGCAAATTGTGCTATATGTTTTCATTTCTTGTATACCATACCGGAATAAAAAAAAAAACATTGAATTTCCGACTTAAGCGCTCTTGTTGCATGCAATGCGGTAATTAAAGCATTTCCGTTGTACTTCTAACCTCAAGCTGAATTTCCGAGAATGAATTTGGAAATAATCCCCAATGGGTATGTTTGAAAGCGGGAAAACTCGCTAGTGTGATCATTCACGGTTGCTTAAAGCCGTATTAAAGAATTTATATAATATTATGCTCTTATGTCTAATTACAATCAAATATTTAGTATTTTAAGCTACGAAAAGATTCTTGAGATAATAGTTTACCAAAGTGCATATAACTATGAAATAAGTGAGTTTATTTGGGATTCTTTAAAGTTTACTCGCAAATTTATTACGTCCATTTTCGCGCTTATAATTAATGTTACCAAAAAAACACAGCGTAAACATAAACTATGATTTCCATTTCCTCTGCTGTCGGCCCAAACAAGGGCTGCATGCAGTTAGCGCTAGGTGGTACTTGGAGCGTGCACGTGGGCAATTAACTGCGTTTACCCAGTGGTGGGTGCCCTGCCAATGTAATATAAATTAGTGGCCAGTTAGAAAGCTGACAACAGCAAAATGCATTCACCACTTGAGTCCTTGGGTTACTCAAAAACAACAACAAACAAAATAATTTATGTTTGAGCGTGTGTGTAAACTGTTGAGCTAGTCACAAAGCCACCGTTGGCTTTAAGTTCAAGCGAATGCTATAACAAAAGGTTAGATGTGTATCCACACAGTCATGAAATAAATTCAAATTCAAGTACACTGTTTCGGTATTAAATTATAATATTGTTTTAAAACAATTTTGGTTTTCTGTTTCAAAAAATGCCACGTAGGCGTTCACGTTCGCCCAATCGATCAGAATCAAATAGAATGAATACCCCAAGCACCACAACGGACAGCAGCCAGGCATACTTGGAAAACACACCCACCATCAGAACTCCATCGGTTCCAGCAATTGCTCGTCAAGTTGCTCATAATGTCTCCGGTCAACCAGTTGTTGGTACTGCTGCCCTTACGAATGGAGGCACGATCGATCTGATGCAGGGCATGGGTGCTGCTGCTGCAGCGGGTGCTGCTGTTGAATCGGTTGTGGGCAATGTTGTGGGCGGGTCAACTGATAATATCCCTGAAGGTGAAGAAGAAAATCCTTCAGCCCAACGTAATGCTGCATCGTGCAACATTTTATAAACTAAAGTTCAATTTAACTCTCTTAGTAATTCGCGCTGGCAAAAATAAATTTATAATTTAGCAGAACTATTATTATAGTAAAAGCGCATTTTATTTACTTGATAATTGTAACATTAAATTGTAGCCTTTAACATTCATACATTGATGTATATATATACATACATACATATACATATATATGTATATATAGGTGACGGGGTTAGCAATTAAATTGTTTTATGTGTCGCACACGCAATGTGCCCTCTTCACTGTCATGCCCCATACCGTGAAAATTTATTTTTAACACTTTTAAACTGAGTGGTGCATATCCTCGTCGTCCCTTTGTTTCATATCCATGGAACGCCACAGCTGCGTTGAGCCTTTTCGCTCTACTCAATGTGAAAAGGGTATTATAATTTTGCCATAAAATGTGCAACATACTCATACTCATTGAAGTGTACAGTACATTGTCGTAGTTTTCGGTAAATTTTCTTTACAAATTAAAATATTAATTAGATTATGCGTAAGTCAATAATTTATACATTGATTGCATGTAATTTTTCAGAGAAAATATTTCGCTTTGTCTATTCATTACGAACAATAAATAAATATTTTTTATATCGATATTTATGTAATTTTTCAAAGAACACTTTATTCGGTTTTGTCTATTTATGTTGAATGTTTCCAATTAACTTTATGCAATGTTCTTCACTGTTGATTGATTTAAATTGTCTGAAGAATTTTGCTATTTTTATTGTTTGGCTTAATGAACAAAGCATTCATGTAAAAGGTAGATTTCAATGCAAAATTGAAAGCTTGGCATGAAATTATCTTGTTTGCCAGGATAAGTTTGCTTACATGAATAATAAAACATTCTTGGATTCTTTATGCTGAATGCAACCTTATTATAAAATATATTTACATATTTTAAATTATATTTATTTTATCTGAAAGAACTGTGCAATTTATGTTCATCATATTTAAATAGTATGTAGATTTAATTGATCAATTATGTAGACAGTTCTTTTATATTTAAATAAAGAGCATTCATTCGTCTTTACGTTGCGTTTGATGGATTGTTATTGTTTTCTTTTTGTGCATTCTCAGTTAATTGTGATTTTTTTTACTGCCACCCTCCAGACTGACACTCAGTTCTCCGTCCGTCCTTCTGTTTTCGGGGCCTTTGTTTGTGTTCCTCCTTTGTCTGAGCTGTGGCGCATATTTACTTAAATTTTGTTGTTTCGTTTTTCCAACGATTTTCGCATTCAACGCGCTTTTCAAAGCTTCTCATCTCTCGCTCTTCGTGTCGTTCCATTCGTTTATTCTTCTACAAAATAAAACTTTTTCATTAGGCCCGTTTTCGTATTTTTTTTTTATTCTCCATCTTCTTCTTCTTCTGCGCTTTATCTACTTGGCTTGTGTGCAATTAAGCCAGTGAAATGTTTTGGCAACGTCGCCCCCCGAGACAGGCACCCTTTTTTAATTTTAGACCCATTTTCGCGTATGCTTAAGTTAGTATGAAGCCGGATACTGAGGAATGTTTTTCTTTTATTTTCGAGGAGAGATATTTTCATGCTGGCCAAAACGCTTTGTCTGCCATAATGAAAACAAATTTAATTTTTGTCCACATCAGCACAGCTAATAAATATTTATTATGTTTTCCGAAAAATCCCAAAACACGAAGCGGTAGTTGCTGCCTCCCCGCCCAAAATTTAGATTAGTTTTGACCACCACCTATAGTTTTTATAGGCAGCTGTAATAGCCATGGCTAAAGCAAAACCGCCAGCATTGTTTTGCGGTTTGTTGCACCAAACGCAGCTTAATTCAAGTGATGGGGGGGGGTTTTGGTTATGAAAGCAGGTCAAGTTAGGTATAATTTATGTTTTGGATAAAGACAAGGCCACTAAATCCGGTATACACACAGTCGACTATGATATTTTACTTAATTTTGCCTGGAACGAAATCTAAGTAATTCCAAATTTCTGTCACACTGCATTAAATTAAAGTCCACTTAGTGAAATAACATTCGAATTTAAAGTTAGATACGATATTATAAAACGATGCCGCGACAACGCTCGGGTAGTTCCAGTGCCAAGCCAAGCTCTGGTTCTCGCCAAAGCAGCACGAGGAGCAGCAGTTTACCCACTGTGCAGCCACAGAAAGAGACAAAACCAGCACCTGTTCCTAGCTCGGGTCGTTCGACAAGCGATGTGATGAAGGATATGGCAGCTACAGCAGCCGGTGTTGCCGTCGGTTCAGCTGTTGGGCATGCTGTGGGTGCTGGCATAACAGGTGCATTCAGCGGAAGTGGTCGATCCGAGCAGGCAGCTCCAGCAGTACAGAATGCACAGAATCGGCCCAAAAGTGAACTGGTCGAGGATGGACCCTGTGCTGATGAGTTGCGCTTATTCTTGAGGTGCAGTGAACAGAATAGTGATCTTAGCGTTTGTCAAAATTATCATGAAACGTTGAAGCAATGTCGTCAACGTTACAATATTTAATAATATCGAAATATCTACACTAAAACGAAGATGAATGCAATGCACAATCAACAAAATTGGCAACACTTAATCTAGCTAAAAGTACTCTGAAATTATTGAGTTGTAAAATATTTAACATCGTCTTGGAAAAAAAAAATGGTTCTATGGTCTCTTGGTTTCGTTTTCCAACTGATGCCATCAGATTAAAACTTTTCTTTTATAGAATATATTAATAAATTTATTATATATTATCTTTATATTGATTAAATTAAACTACGATGACATCAATTAAATTTTTTAAGCATTAATTGATTGCATGTCTATTATTCTGCTTAGAATTGAAGAACTATGATAGTAAAAACTCGCTCATCATCTTTTTTTTTTCTTTATCACCTCTTCCCTCAAAATAAAAAAAAAAAAAAGACAGTTATTAAAGTAACCGAAAATGTAAGAAGTATATGTTTTACCTTGCCACATACTTTAAAAACATTCAGCTCATTTCAAATATGATTCTCGATTACTCGAATCTACACTATCAGGACCACCCGTCCCGACTATAATTTTTTTAATAGTAAAATACCTTTTGAATAGCTTCAACACAATTTTAAAGCGATTTTTTTGTTGTCAAAAATCCAATGTAAGAAATTTTTGTGGAACTTCAATAACTCCACTGAGAATTGCCATTAATAGCCTCGACAGAACGAGATAGCACACGGTATCAGGTGAAGCCTAAAAAGCAGAAGGACCAACAAAAAAATTGAAATAAAATATACAGTGCTCTGAAAACTGTCACGACGGCGAAATACAACAAGGAAAAAAACGTAAAGTGAGTGAAAAGCAAAGAGAAAAAAAAATGAAGAGGAAAAGAGAATGTTAAAGGCAATCAGGCGAGGACTTTTTGTTTGGGCTGGGCACACGTGCTGAGTGTGAAATATGATATGGCAAACACGGCGCAATCAAAGGACAATGCCAAGTCCGACGTTCGCTTTTATTGCGGCTGCTTTATGCTTTCTCTCCCGCTATATGTACTGCCAATGGGCGTGGTCGCGAGCAAACAATGAAACAGTCGGCTCTTATACATACTTCTATTTTAAGGGAGATATGAGGAGAAGGTGCACTTTAAGTTGAAACTAAATTTGGTATTTAATTGAATGTAAGCCTTGGCAAATTGATATCCTTTGATGATTGGACAGTTTTAGTGTTGTGTGTTGTGTTGTCATGGACAACAGGATTGTCATGCACTTTATAATCAATCAGCGTGAATATGCTAATGAAAATCAAATCAAATGAAATCCCATAAATTTGTAAGGGCTGTGCAACCGACTGATGCATGCAATGCAATAAATTGCATCAAAATTATGTAACCAAATTGGTTGAATGGCCAATAAGTGCATTTGACAGGGACAGAATGTTGTGAGAGTGAGTGTCACTGTGATTTTGTGTATGTGTATGCGTCTGTGTATGTGTCTATGTCTGACGTTAGGTGGCATTTTAGTCAAACTCAAATTTATGTGCCGTCTGGTTTGCTGTTGCGCAAACTTTGTCAGCGCCGGCGGAAACGGAAATGCATTTCCGAAAACCGGAAATGTACTGGGAATGCGTATTGCAAATGGCGTGCTGTGCAATGGGCTTGGTTGTACCCACTTGCTCATTTCCAACGGAGACAGAGGTATACCTAAAACTTGCCAATCCGTCCAACATTTATAAAATGTCCACTTTTGGTCTGCTCAATTTCCATGGCAACAGTAATTCTCTCTGCAAGAACGAAAGACAGAGAAAAAGAGGCATAGAGGGAGCAAAACATAGTGAAAAATAGGGAGGGATAAGGATTGAGTCGAAGAGGGAGCGGTTCAGTAAATTCTAGAAACGTTGCAGTAATAGAGAGAGACATTGAAAGAGCTAGAGAAAGACCATGCGAGTAGTGAAAGCGCATATAATAAAATTTGCGCATTCATATGCAAAAGTCTAAGCAAACGAAACGTCAAAGGGAGCACCTCATGTGCCCAACTGAAGGCTATTTAATAATTTCTTTCGGTCTAGAGGTCTGTCGCCATGTCAGTTAGACGTTGAACTTTTGTTCATGGCCTAGGGCAGCTGGAGCCAGTTTGAGCTCAAAATGAATATGGAAATATGGCCAAGTCTTTGACTGTGTCCTAACCACATGTATTTTGAAAGCCCTGAGGTCAGTCTGCATACATATATTGCATATATATATAAACCAACAAAGAGCAAAGTTAAATATTCAATAAATAATTTAAAAGTGTACAATTTCAACATACTTGTAGTTTGGTTTGGATTGAATGCTAAAATAAAACTGGTTGCTGAAAGGGGTAAATATTTTAATTTGTTGGGAACACGCATACTGGTTGTTGTTGTTGTTGGCCAGCAATAAAGCGTCTTAATTAAGCATCCAGATGAGAGTAAACTAAGCTAAGCACAAGGCTATTTAGCAAACGCAATGTTAGCAAACCATGTTCACAATAATTTGCATATTAATTAAACCTTTTAATGCCAAAAGCAAAACACAACAGCAAACAACTAAGTGAACCGGCAAGCCCAAAAGCCAAAAGGTCAAATACCAGTGGCCCGATTAAACCACAGGCATTAGCTGACCAACCACACATATACACACACACACACACACACACACACACATGATCATTTCGAAAGGTCACAATACATATAGCTAGACACCTCATTAGATGGTGTTGCATACATTTGGGAGCGGCACCCAGACATACCACGACTGGATGAAAAACTTTTGCGCCGCTTCATAAAGCAGCTAAGCAGCCTTTAAGCTCATAAAATTTTCAATAGAATTGCGGCAAAAAAAAAAAATGAGCAAAAAGGAAAAAAATTTGTAGTCAGCATTATTGTGGCCTGGATATTTATCCGTGTCACTTAAATATCAATTTAATTTCCATAATAGGCCCCTTAAAAGCACCGCCACTGCCTACTATACACAAAGGACGAACCAATTTATTGTTATCGGCCAACTGACAGCACATTCTCTAGGGATTTAGCAGCCTTGTGATTGACACTTACCCAAGACTGGAGACTAGGACTGGGGCTGGACTTCTGCTCCCACACACACATAGCATACCATAGCAAAGTAAGCAGCAGAAAGTTTTCGTTTTTGATCAAATATTATAATATACAGAATGCGCTGAACAACAAACCAAATTTCTGCACACAGTCCCTCTTCACACAACAATCAAATAGAAATACGGAGTGAAGGACTTTCACTAAGTGCAACTATTGTTAATCTTATTTGCCCAGCACTTGGCATATGAAAGTTGGCTGGAACTTGGAACTTGGAACAAAAGTGCTGCTAAAACAAACCAAATACTAAACAAAGAAACCAGACAAACTATTTTCGGACCCACGTCGAACTCAATTTACTCTGCAAATTGTTTAGTTTGAGCAGTTAATATTTTCATACTGTTAAACAATAACTTACTTAAATTACTTAACAAGCATCAATAAACAAAAAGTATATATATTATATTTCGTAACAACTTATGCTTATTAAATTACTTGATAAATATTTTGCTTAGATATAAAGTTGAGATACCCTCGATGGTTGGTGTAGTGTGAATAGTGTGAACATAACTATAAGTTTGTACACATTTTGTTGGTCGACCATAGTGGCATAGTAATGACAGCGACTAAAGCTAAGCACCCATATGTACGGGTATGCAAACAAATAACAATAAAAACAAACTTAAAAGTCCATTAAAAATGCTTAGGCGACGACATTCATGAAATTGGCAGAGCGCGTCGAGTTAGTCACGTATACCCTGTATGCCACCGCATTCCATGCTTCACTACGTGGGTGGACTAGACACAGAGATGGTGATGGGTGTTGGGGTGATAGGGTGATGGGGAAGAGGAGAGGTTGGCGAGCTGTTGCTGCGGCTGCCGCATCACTAAAGTCGCTGACAATAAATAGAAATCTCAATTTACGACGCGTTAGTCGTGCGCCCCATGGCAGCATAGTATAGAGTCAGTAAAACTGGGAACATGTTGTTGTTGCTGTTGCTGTTGCTGTTTCTAGCTGCTGTCCTGGCTTGAATGCCTCTCTAATGGCATTTGTTATGGCTGCGGTTATAGTCGCCATCGCCATCGCCATCTCCATCGCCATCTCCATTGCCATTGCCATTGCCATTGCCATTGGCGTCGCATTTTGACGATGATGTTGATGTTGATTGGCGATTCGCTGTCAGTCACTTGCACTGGGGGCTATACCATATACCCCATTTGTTTTATAAGACCTGCTTCTGCTGCTGCTTTATAGATATATGTCTCTTCTTTATTCTTGCGCTTATTTGTCAACCAAACAATTATCCGAAACAGGCAGCAGTTGTTCAACGGATATTTGGAACGTTTCTTTTTCCCAAACGGTGACCAAAAAACCAAAACCAAAAACCGTAACCGAAACTCATTTGATGAGAGCAAGAACTAGAAAATGTACCGATTGAGAACTTCTAACCCAAGTGCACAAAATGCGATTGAACTTAAGCCCTTTCAAAGTTTCTAGCCAACTTGGAACGTGACATAATTTGGCGCTAATGTGAAATGAGTGACACTCAACATGTGTCTCTGAATTTTAGTTTGAGTTGGACTTTTGGTTTCTGTTTGTGTTTATATGTATAGAACTTTTAGTTTACGTCTAACACTAAGCTTCAAATGAATTTGAACTGAAGCTCACACTATGCTGTCTGGCACTAACGTGTTATACAGTGTTCATTAGCAACCTTTGAACTAACGTTAAAGTGCGCGAACATAAACAACAAATATCGAACAAGACTAAAAGAAATATATCCAGCGGTAGAGACGGTATCCGATAGTAATAACTCTCTGTACATCAGAATATTTTCTGGAGTAAATAGTATTTTCTGTTCAGAATAGTATTTACGAACGAATACTATATAGTTGGACGGAAAGAGCTACAGACAGACGGATCAAAAATATATGTACCTAACTGTAACTTTGCACAAAGTAAACAGATCCTCTTGTATTTTTTAAGCGCAGGGTCTGGAAAAATACTTCAGTGTTCTGTTTCAATTAAAAAGCTTTGCCACTTGCTTCTACCTAAACAAATACGACTAATTAGCTGGGCCAACAGTTGCCAAGTCAATGCAGTTGCAGTTTGTTGTGGTTTTAGAGTGTGGCTACTGCACATTTTGGCAATGAGCACTTGGTTAGCAAATGGATGGTAATGGACGCCATGGCAGCTGCTTATTTGAACTCGTCAATTGTTGGGGAATTATGCTGCTGCAATTATTTGGCCAAGATGAGCGGTTTGGCTCAGACCAAGCCAAGCATTAGACGAATTATACTGGTTACGTACACACTTCATTGTGTACGAAACGTGGCTCCACTTAGCCTGGGATTCAAATGAAACCTCGGCTAATTGCCACTTGAATACAAATACTAACGCAATTGGCGGGCGACTGTACGGGGTATTGTGGCCAAGTAGAAAAGTGGCCAAGTGGATAGCCCAAGCAAAAGCTTCAATTTGGCTTTTCACTATTTACGCAGTCATTGTAATTTTGGCGTGCCCGCCACTATCACAGGCAACGCCTGACATCAAGACCACTTCTCCACCGTTTGCCTTTGATTCATTGTTGCGCTGTGTACAATCAAGTGTGGTTGCTTGTCTGGTGGTTTCTGCTGTTGCCATTTCAAGTGGTCGCTAGTCAAGTCCTTGGACTGCTATTAACGTTTATTGTGGTTCTGCACTTGTCGATAGGTTTGAAGCCATGGCATAGCATAGCAAAGCATTTCTGCTCTTGTCGTCCTTTTGTGGTTGGCCAACGTGGCGTATGCGCATTTACTCCCCCGCTCAATATTTAATGAAAGCATAAAGAATTTTTCGTACGCAGCTTATGCAAAGATGTTAGGCAACAATGTGCAATTTTTCAAGTGCCTTGCCGTAAAACTTTTATAAATTGCAACGTAGTCATTCCCTTCGTTAAGGATTTGAGCAACTCTCCGCACACACACACACACACACATACACACACCCCTTGAACTCCTGGAACACGCGCAGATCTCACGCAAAATTTACATGCCACTAAAAAAGAGGCTGAACCTGGCAGTAGTGGCAAGCCCACTTTATGTTGTTACTGCTCCTGCTTCTGCTGCTGCTGTTGTTGCAACAAAGTTTCATAGACATAGGCGCACAAGTTTCCAATGGGCGTAGTAGATAGAAGCTTGCCATAGTTGACTTTTGTTGCTGTTGCTGTTGTTGTTGCCGTTGTTATTGTTGTTTATTTTGTTGCTAGTGTTGCTGTTCTGCTGTGTGTGTGTGTGTGTTTATACTAGTGGTGTTGTTGTTGTACCTATGGATGTTGCTACTACTGGTTGTACGCAAAAACTTTTTAATTAAATTCCCGCACCAACAGCACTAGAGTACTTGCTACTTTTCTTATGAACTCCACACACTCTCTCTCTCTCTCCTTCTCTCTCTCTCTCTCTCTTTCGCTCGTTCTCTGACAAGTTTTGCATACAGCAGTAAAAGGTTATTTTTATGTTGATAAAAGGTTGGCCAAAAAGTTTATCATTTCCCATTCCGTTGCTCATTGAGTAACATTTAATTTAAAATTCACAGTTCTATAACAATGTTTTGATTTGTTTTAAATGAAATGTAAAGAGTTTTTATTGTAAATTTAACGTAAAAAAAGGAATTGTTTATTTAATTAAGAATTTTTAATGAAATTCTATTATTTCATATATCATTTATTTTATATTAAAGTGTTGAAATTTTAACATGAACACACACACACATTCAGTTTATTTGAATTTACTTTATACAGCACGCATTGATGCAAGGAAACTAACGCTTATCGCAAATTATATTTCATATTTTTGTGTAAAAATATTTGAGCATTTCCTGTGCAGCAGCAGTGGCAAAGTAAACGCAACAGTTGCCAGCGACTGCTTGTTGTTTACCATTGCCTCAGTTTCCCCCTCCTCACCCCATGCCGGTTGTTGCAACAGGCAACTGGCAGCAGTCAACGGGTGGCAATCGGCAACGGGAGGCACCTGGGAAGCAAAGCTTTCAGCTCTTTCTGCAACAGGTGATTGTTTGCTGCAAAGCCCCGCTGGCTGCAATTTCAGTAACAAGTCAGGCTTCGCCTCTTTCAGACGGCAGCGCGCCTTAATGCTGCAAAACATTCCTATGCTGTTTGCATTCTTATGGGTACTCTTACTATATAGTATACTATATATACTATATATATGGCCTGGGGTCTGTCAACATTGTGCGTGCGGGCTCTACACCCATTGAATGGGTGTACAAAGGAGAGTAAAACGCAGCGTTGGGGGTAGTCGGAAAGTGCTAAGAATATGTATTCAGCGTAAGAACACAAACCAAAACAAATATAAATAGAACTGCATAAAAACATGCTTATTTAAAAAGAGACGACAAACAGCAATTAAGCTAGAATAAGTATATGCATAAAAACACTATTGAAGTACCGTTTTTCGTTGTTTTAAATCATCAAAGTGAAAAATTTTAAGTGATTAATTTGAAAAAATATAATTTAAATGTCAGAGATTATGAATATGAATTTACCCATCTTATACAGTTAATTATGCCCTGTGCTTATACGTACATACGCTTCTATAGCATTAATATTAAGCCTTCATAATGAAAATTATCGACACGTGGATAATTTTAATCGATGGTAGAGAAAACTAGTAGAGTACCTTTAAAGAGTTGATATCACGACGATGGTCAACAGATGGATGAGCAGACGAGCTGGGCAACGATATACGTTAACATTATGTTAAGTATCGATTAGTTACATTCGATTAATTGCAATGGCTGCTAATCTATATAAGCTACTGCTTTACGTATAGATGTGTCGCCTAATGTGGAGCTTAAAGTTCATTTCATCAATTCACTTGAAGTTATATAAATAAAAATAGGAAATTGGGAAATAAGTTAAGAAAATCGTGTAATCTACGAATTTCTGTTTCAGTATTTTTACAATCGAAAAGTATCGTGTAGCTCATCTTTATAAGTTGGAAATATAAAGTTCAATTTAAGAACTCGTTCAGCTTAAAGGTGACAGGCCCTACATGCTTGACATGTTTATGCATTTTATATTCCATATGTGTAAACGTTTAAGTTTGCGTTAATTTGAGTATAATTGACAATTATATTTGTGGCATGGCTAACTCGCAAAGTGGTTTATGTTATATTTATAGCACGGACCGTACGACAACTTGAAAAGTTTGTGTTGGTCAGAGGGCCTACTACGCACTACAACTTGTTCAAGATTTTCTGATAAATTGTGTATGCTACCACGAGAACATTTGCACCTGTCAGTAGACATATACATATATATATGTATATATATCTAAGACAATTGCCATTTTTCCAACGGGAAGCTCCAAGGACTGACAGTTGACAGACAACATACAAATATCCGATTTTGAATGAATGCAGGGCAAATTATTTTTTAGGTCTTTGAACCTTTTTGAATTTATGTGAAGCAGTTCAATATTAATTAGAAATATATATATATTTTTATGATTTATTTATAAAGAATATAATGCAAATATTGTGTTAATATTAAAGTATATTGTATATACATATGTTGGCAATAATTCATTTCATAAACTCAAAGAATACGTATAATTTTAGATTCCATCAGCCGCCTACAATTGATGGGATCAAACGAATTGTCGTTTCTCTCGCCTCAGCATTATTTAGAAAATCTGCTTTAACGCTATATTTAGAACGAAAATTTATTTTTCTCAGTGCAAAGTAAAAAATATGAAATCGAATTCACATGTGGTAGGTCAAGGTTATATATAGGTCAAGGTTGAACTAAGGGTGTTCAGCACGTGGATGTCAAAACTTCAGTCGAAGTGTTTGATAAAAAT
>JBANCZ010001310.1:0-22729 GCA_037040025.1 Sphaerogastrella javana | reverse complement strand
TGGTAATGCATATTTAAGTGCTCTATGATTTCACACACATCAATCAATTATCATCCTTGCTCTCCCCTCTCCTGCTGCGTCCTTTACACCTTTAGGCGCTATACACGCGTGGGCGTGGCAAAGATGGGCACATTGTTGCGCCTCTGGGCCAGCGGCGAGGCTGGCACCGGCGTTGGCCCATTGTTGTTGTTGTTGAGGCGACGCTGCTGACTGTCGGAGTAGGCGCGTTCTACAAGTAGGAGTTACGTATGGATCAGATATGTGTACATATATATATATCATTGGTACTACAGGTTCCATGCTTTGTTCTGTTTAAGGTTTCTATTTGGGTTTCTGTTGGGTTTTTGCTGCATGCAGTATTTTTCTTTTCATATTATTTACCAAATATTCTCCGTTTCTTCTTCAAATTGTTAACATGCAATTGAAATGAAAATGATAATATATGAAATAATAATCAAACTACTTTATATACACACATATATATATATATATATATAAATATATATATCCAAAACCAAGTATTAAATGCATACATGCAACTAGGAAACCGTTGTCTTACCTCGAAACTTCAATCCCTGCGCCTCATTGATTATGGCCGCCAGAGCCGGATGCTGATAACGCTCCCGGAATATGGCAGATCCGTTCATCGGGACACCATTTCCGTTGAGGGTACCATTGCCATTTCCGTTGGCATGATGCAACAGTTTGTGCTGGGGCGTATGCTGTGGCGTCAGCGAAATGGGCGGAGTACCATTGCCATTCTTGTAGTAACGATTCTGATTGGGATCATAGGCCGTATTGGAATTATGCTGTGTCTGCTGCTCGTGATTGTGATTGAGTCGATTGGCCAGCTTGATGGAGGCACAACGATCGTCCTCGTTGTTGCGCATCTTCAGTATGCGCTGATCCTGCACAGAGTATCGTGAACCGTGCAGCGAATTCAATTGATTCAAATTGGTCACCTGGGGGCTGAGCTTCTTGGCGCGAAAGCTGCCGCCGGGCGAATTGTTGAGCAGTGTGCCGCGCGAGGAGCTGCCATTGGTTTCGGTGCTATCGCGGCTAGCTGCCTCGCGATAGCTTGACGGACGATGTGTGGACGGCGGTGTATCCAGGCCGCTATCATGGGCCGAGCAGTCCAGCTCCGTTTTGTTGGCCAGGGCAGCGTTGCTGCCTCCGTTGCTGTTGTGTGTGGGTAGCATTGGTTGCACTGTGGAAAGACAACAAGGATTAGCATTTACTCAGAAGTTAGTATCCCACATTGTTACTACCTGAATGGCGCATGTCAGTGGGCGCACGCGGTTTACGATACAGCCAATCTCTGTCCAGTTCGTTGCCATTATCCGGAGTGGCGCTAATGCCGCGGAATAGACGTGGTCGGCGCAGTTGCACCTCGGCCTCCTCGGCCGTCTCCTCGTCCACCACCTGATTGGAGCCGAAGCTACTGTTGATGAAAATGCGACGAGGTGATCCATATAGTGGGCCACCTGCTTGAGTGAAACTATTCTGACCAGAGGCATAACCATTTGAATAGCGACTGAGATTCGCATTGCTGTGATTCGGTATTTTCTGTGGCGTCGAATGATTCGTCGAGATGCCACTCAAATGATGATTGTGATTCTCATTATTCAGTGCACTCAGATCCGGCACCGAATCGCTAAACAAAAACGGATTGGCGCCCGCATAACCATTCAGACTGCCAGCTCCAATCTTATGCCTGGCCAGACCTCCGCCACCGCCGCCACTGGCACCGCTCGTCATAAGCCAATCATCCAGAGCACTCGAGTAGGTGCTGCCCAGGCCAAAGTGTTGGAACTGCAGCGAGGCATGCGACACGGGTGCAGCCAGAGAGGCGCGTGATCGCGGCCCCTGCGCAATCTTCAGCGCACGACGACGCTCCTTGGAGGTCAGTGTGCATTCCTGTTCCAAGCGAAACAAAAGACACTCCTTTAGTTATGGAAACGAAAAAAACAGCGTGCAGCTCACTTACCTCCAGCAACTCGAACCAATCCTCGAGGCCATCGTCACAGCGCAAGAGCACACGACCCTCCCGTCCCAGCAGCAGCCCAATGACGCTGTACGAGCGGCGATTGAGCCATTCCACCTTCTCCACGTCCACCAGTTTGACCTGAAAAAAAAAGAAACAACACAATAAGACAATGAATCAACAGTCTAAACCATTGTAACGAACAATGCGAGTCAAAGGTTAGCTAATGATCACTGTTTACTCTCTGCTCCCCTCTCTATCTTGTTCTCTTACGCAGTCGCTGTGACTGGCAGTGGGGGTCTGGGAATGGATTCCAATGCATTTCAACTGTGTCCATTGATGGGGAGGGGGGGCAACAGCTGCTCTAGCGAAAGGTGTTTGGCTTAAGTTTAAGCCGCTCCGATTATATTTAAACACAGTCGTAGAGTAGAAACTTTAAATTGTTGCCCTTTGCTCTAAATGTGTATCGATACTTCAATTAATTAGGGTCACACCGAAGTATTACTATCATTGCATGTGGACACACTGCAACATACTACTCCAATTGCATATCAATAACTAAGTGACGTAGGGTCACACTGATGCCCGCTGTTAATGGCAAATGTTAATCGATAGGCATGAAATGATATAGATAACAGAAAACAGCTGCTGCTAATTGTTATCGCTAAGTGTTTGGTCTTATTGCCAATTCAAATATCAAATTATTGAGAAATTCACAGAAAAATTAAAAATGCATAATTTAGTTTAGGCAATGCAATATGCACAATATTAAATTTTGCAGCTTTTAATTAAGAAAGCGCTAGAGTTTCACAAGTGTTTTGCTTTTTTTCTTAGGGCCTATGACATCAGCTGGGAAATATGGCGGGCAATTCAAATTGTTGTATTTAGATTGCAACTCTTTTGGAGGGGAGCTGGTAAACTAATGTAGTTAACTTTAATAGTTCAGGCCGTTGTATAAATGGCAACTCGATTATTTTTAGCACGTATTTATGCAAAACTTTTGGCCAACAATTAAGACATTCGCCTGGATATCTTTGTATCTCTGTCTACCTTATACATTTACCTTTCTCTAATTACACAAATTTATTGCTTACTCTTCGTATGCTTTGCTTCTTTTCTAATGCCATTCTTACGGTTTTCTTCAGCTTTGGATGTTGCATTTTGCAACTCGGTTAAAAGTCATTAGGCCAGGCTGACAGTTTTTGCTTTGGTCTTGGCCAAGTGTAAAAGTTTTTACCATGCTCAAACTTTTATTGAACTCATTTTTTTGTTTCATTATTGTTGCTCCTCTGGTTGCTGTTGGTTCTAGAGGCAAGTTTATGGGTTCTAGAGCTGCTTTATGACTCTTAACTTCAAGTTGTTACAGAGTCGACCGGAGGAAAAAAAAAACTATACGAGGCCATTAGGCAAATATGTCAGCAGCGTGTGGCAATTAGCCAAGTTATGCGATATAAAGCGATGTCCAATGCTCGAGTTTTACTCAAGATTTTTCTCTCTGTGTGTTCGCTCTTTCTTTATTCTCTTTCTTACTATCTCAGTCGCTCTATAGAGACCGCTGCTATTTTTATGGCCAAGAATAATTAAGTTGTCTTTGACTCTGGATAGGGGAAGTGGGGAGGTTGTTCGGTTTGGCATAGATCGTTTTTATGATAAATTGCACGATTTATGTTTACAAAGAGCAAAAGGCATTAGTGAGGGATCTCTTAGATAATGTATCCAACGATATGTGATTTCTCATCAACATCTACAACCGCGAGGCCTTGTCGTAAAACTCGGCAATAAAATGATCTAAGACCCATAGTACTAGATCTGGAATGCGTGGGCATACGCTAAATATTATAGTAATTTGTGGCATGTCTTTTATATATATGTAATGTTGTATATACATATATCTATTGTGGAACTTTTGTAAATAAAGGCATTGGAATATTTTGGAAAAAAGCATCAAATGTTTGCGTTATAAATGCGATTCTTGACTTTTGTCGTTCGGCTGCTTGACATTGATAAAGCAGCACATGAAAATAGATAGGAAAATTGGGAAAATGGAAAAAACCAAATGTAAAATATATCTTAACTATAGGTTTATTTAAAATTGTAGTCATTAATTATAAAAATTTAGAAATATTCAAATTACTAATAGGTCTAATAATCGACCATTAAAATAAATGTTATATAGGCACAATACCTAGGTATTATATACGCTTTAAAGACTTTTACTTTCAGATTGATATTATGGTATATTTGTTTGTTTGTTATACTGACCTAGTAGCAGTTTTGGTTATAGTTATATACACTGACCTCAGCAAATTATGCATAATTCACAGTCGTATACATTTTCCCAATTTCCGCCTCCAAAAAATTATAGTTTACATTTTTTTTTCTGTCAGCCTCAAAGACTTTCAAAACATTCAGTATTTCAAGGTTGGCATTGATTAGCAGTTATTGCTATTGTTATTGTTATTATTATTGTTGTTATGATTGTTTAGTTTTGTTGTTTCATATTTTGTCATATTTAATAGCGTTGCCTGTCAAAACGTACAAATTTGATACGTGGGATATTTCGCTGATTGAGCATGAGCACAGCTGCTATATACGATAGATGTATGATATACGAATTATATATCAAAATATGATTTTAAAGCTGTAAAATGTAAAATGATCTGTTGACTTTCCGACACTTGTGTGATTGATTCGTAAGGTTACCTCATTATTATTTAATTATGCAAATGCAACATTTTGAGCTTCATTAATCCAAGCTCAATTATTAATACTGCAAATTGCACCACTCGACCCTAGGGGGAAGAGCCCGACTGAATAGTGGGCCTACGGCAAAATGTCTCACACTCACAACATCAACACCAACAAAAATCAATAATGCCTTCAATTACTGTCAAAGTGCAAAAACTGCAACTTTACGACCCGCATTGCTAACCCACCTTCCCCCCTTCAAATACAGTGCGCCCCTCTAGCCATAACATTATTATTACTCTCACATCACCTGCAATTATTAAGCATCGATAGGTTTCACGCGCGATTGATTTGACTACATCCCTCTCTCGCTCTTACCAACACTCTCGCTCTAACTCCCGCTCTCGCTCTTACTTCCACTCTCGTTCTTATTCCCGCTCTCGCTCTTACTTCCACTCTCGTTCTTACCCCCGCTCACGTTCTTACTCACACTCTCGTTCTCGCTCTTTCTCCAGCTCTCGTTCTCGCTCCTTTTTCCACTCTCGTTAACGCTTTCGCTCACGTTCTCGCTCTCTCACCCCCTCTTCGTTTGCAGACAGCAGAATAAAAAATAT
This sequence comes from Sphaerogastrella javana, assembly GCA_037040025.1. Taxonomy (NCBI): domain Eukaryota; kingdom Metazoa; phylum Arthropoda; class Insecta; order Diptera; family Drosophilidae; genus Sphaerogastrella; species Sphaerogastrella javana. Next base: position 17,443 of record JBANCZ010001310.1, on the reverse strand, counting down.
GTTTCATCTTTTATCGACAGACAGCCGACAGGTGAGGAAAACTTGTAATCATTTTGGCTGAACGCCAGGCAGACATAATTTCCATTAATTTTCAATCACTTTGAAAATGTATGCATCAAATCGAATTAAATAATTAGACTGCAAATGAAGTTGACTATTCATGGCATACCTAATTGATTAACTTGATTACATTGACAAAAGCGATATATACGCTATTCGATATTCGATATTCGATATATGATATTCGATACTCGATACTGTGCTCAGCTATCGTTGCGTGTCAATTAAGCCAAAAGCATCAAGCAGCGGCATCAAACGATTTTCTTTTTATTTTGTTCAAGTCGAAGTGTTTTATACACTAGCTGAACGTATTGTAAATATAAGTGAATTATTGCAAATAATATTAGAAAGAACGTATTACAAATATAATTGAAATATTTTAAATATTTGCAACGCAGCACCCCCCTCTAACATGTTCTCCAATTCGCTGTTCGAACGATACTGAACTGTGCTGGCACAAAGAAGTGCAGCCTAAGCTGAGAGAATGCTGTGGGTGAAAGAAAAGGAGCATTGGCGGAAAGTGAGAATGAGAGAATGCAAGGAGAGTGGATCGCAAAGCCGAAAGAGCGCTTTATGAGCATGAATGTATGTGTGTTTGTGTGAATGCATGCATGAAAGGTATGTATGTTTCTCTCTCATGTACGAATGCATGCAAGCATGTATGTTTGTATGTGTGCGTGCATGCATTTATGTGTGTATGTATGCACATGTGTATGCTGTGCTGTTACATTCCACATACTCTTTTGGCAGAGTATTGATAAATTATTAGATTCCACACAGAGAGGCCTCTAATGAGCGACAGTGGCCCCCGGCTCAATGACTCGACGTTGGTCATGGCTCGTTTGGCTGGTTGATGTCTCGGCTAATGCGTTGATTGAGCGACTGCGTGGGTGGTTTTGAGCTTTGATTGACCATTTCTGGCAGCATTTTCAGTCTTTATTGACAATCGAAGGTTAGCGAGGTGTAATATTAATAGCAATGGGATTTTTTTCTTTCAATAAATCATGTTATACTAGTGTTTAGCTAAAATGCAATCGAGAAAAACACTCTTAAAAAACAAATATTAAATAAAGTTTATATTAAGAAGTTTAGTATTTATAATAAATAACTAAAGCTCATGTATGCTATGAATTTTGGTATTTTTTTTTACATTTTTAAGTTTTTTTTTTATAATATACATACTATATCAAATGATATACAGCTAATTCACATTATTTTGACTAGTCAGTCCGCTTGTTCATAGATTTTTAGACACAACGATAAATAAATTCTTAATGACCTTTTAAGGATTTGAATATTTTATCTTATTTAACGTTTTGCCGTTTGACAGTATTTTCGCACATTTGGTAACTTGTTTTTAATACGTTTTATTTTTTATTATTATTTTTTTTTTTTGCTAATGAAATTTGAATTCTGGGATTATCTGATGTTCAGCGAATTGTTTACTTTTGGAAAATTGTTGGCAATAAACAAAATGTTTGCCTGGCTGCTTTTAAAATGTATTTTAAATTTAAATTAAACTGTAAACAAGCGTCGAGAGAGTGAAAGAGAGGGAGAGGGAGGGGTATAGATTCCTAGCCGGAAGAGTGCAAAAGAGGGAGAGAGAGAGATAGTTGGAAACAAATGAAAATTAAACGTAACAAAAATAAAAGCAATTTTCCCATGATCTCTTTGTAGTAGTAGTAGTATTTTGTTGTTGTTGTATGCATGTTAAGTGGCATTTAATGCTGTTGTTGTTGTTGTTTTTATTTTATGTGCATTTTCCTTATTTGTTTAAACAACAACAACAACAACAACAACAATGACAATTTTCCATTGCAATTCGTGCTTTTTTGCCGTTTTCCTTTTATTTGCCTGCTGCCTTTTAGCCTTGTATTTGTTTTGCATTTTCATTTCATGCCAAACTTGTGCCGTAAGTGGACTGTGCGCTGTGGGTTGTGGGCTGTGGGCGTGGCCGCTGGGCCAATGGACCAGACTCATGTGGGACGAACCAGCTAGCTTTATATATGCATAGTTAGGCCAAATTAACATGCAGCAGTAGCTGCAAGTTTTAGCCAATTAGTTGGACTTTTTCCGGCCCAAAATGTTGCAACCTTTTTTTTTTTTTTTTTTCAACCAAGCGGGGAAAATTTTAATGAGAAATTGTTAGGCTAACAAGTGTTTAAGTTGGCTCTAAAAAGCTTTTACAATATATACCCAATATCATATACATAGTACATATATTAAACACATTCGTTCTCTTCATTCGCCATTCTCCATTTCATTATAGAGATCCCTTATCGGCAGTGCGAGACGTGACTTTATGTGAGCACCTCAATGGAACCTCTCTCGATTTACGAGCATTTTGTCACAATATGAGTACATTCAAGGTGTGCCTTGTGTATCTATAGTATATCTATGTATATACCTGCATGCATTGGCCATAAAACGCACAGGTAACGCCCTGTTCCATCTGCTCCTTAACGATATGGCATTATATCGTTATGGTTATAATGCTAATCATAAATCTAGTCTCTGGATAGAGCATTTTACAATGTGTTGTTCATTATTATGGGCTGGGTAATAATCATGATGTAAAGTGCTTAAAATGTATACTAAAGTGTATACTAAGTAGACCCAAACAAGTTGAGCTAATACAGATTTTCGATGCATATTGATTGATGTAATTTTCACTCTATCAATTGTACGTTTATTAGCCTATAATAATAGACTTGGCTCACTACAATTGGCATGATTATTGGGCGTTAGTTGAATTATCGATTCAATTATCGAATCAAATGCCTTTATAACAGTTGTAATTCATTGATAGACGAAAAGAGAGAGTGAGATTGAGCGGGAGAATGAGAAGGAGATTGATAGGGAGACTGAGATGGAGATTATTGAGATTGAGACGAAGACTTAGAGGAAGGCTGAAAGAAAAATACTCATAGTGAGACTAAATGGGAGACTGAAAGGGAACTGAGAGGGAGATTGATTGGGAGACTGAGAGGGAGTTTAAGATAGTGGGATTGATTGAGATTGAAAGGGATAGTGATAATAAAACTGAGCGGGAGACTTAGAGGGAGACTGACAGGAAGACTGAGAAAAAGACTGATAGTGAGACTGAGATGGAAACTGAAGAAGATTGAGCGGGAGACTAAAAGGGAGCTAAATCAGTTTGAAGCTTCTGCAGCTTAATTATAAAGCGATAACAGATCAAGTGGATGTATAGAACATTCCTGTAAACTTACCTTAAAGATGAACTGTCCCATGTCGGAGGCGCGTTCGTTGGCCGATCCCGAGGCACGTTTAAAGCAATGCAAGTAGTCGCGGGTGAGCACAAAATATCTGCAAAAAAAGACAAGAGACAGATACATTAAAGCCATGGGTTTCACATTTATGACTAACATTTAAAGTTGCCTGAAGCATTTGTCTTTAAAGGTCAATTGAGCACTCGATGGAGAATTGAAAACTTGAAAATTTTGGCTTTTTTTGGCAATTGCCACTATAACAATTGGCCAAAACACAAATGCCCGTTAATACCACTCAAGAGTAATACAATAGACCACACACAGCATACCAAAATATGATTATTAAATAATAAATCATGCCGCAAAATGAAAAAAAAAGAAATTCAGAAGCCGAACAAAAAACACTTGAGATGGTCGTAGCTGCTTTACATTTTATGGCACTCATAAGACGATGATAATAATGTTTTATCGCATCGATAGCGAAACCCATTATACATTTTATTAATTCGCATTTGATTTTTCAAAAAAAAAGAGAACATAAATTGTATTTTTTTTTTTTTTGTTATTGTTGTTAGCTTAAAATTTAATAATGCATGGCACGGGAGAGTCTGCTGAAAGCTTTAGCCATCGATTTATTTATGGTCAAAAGTTTCTGGCGAAAGCATTATCCACTGTTTCCCTTTCCCTTTGCTTCTTCTCTTTTTCAAGCTTTAAATAAAAGGTAACAAGAAATAACCAAATAGAGTTTCGCTTAGGCAACAATGAAGAGCCAAATTGCTTGCTTCCTTGTTGGCCATTTAACAATTGTTAGAGGTTTCTCTCTCTCTCTCTCTGTTTCTCCATGGCTATGGCTGCTTATTAACGTGGCCAAGCGAATTGGGCTGTGTTTAAGGAGAGACATTCAATGTTTTGTTTTGAGTTTGACTAATAGCTTAGCCATTTCATTCCTTGGCTCAATGAACGGGTTGCAGTGATTAGCTGAGCTTGCTAAATGCATCAACCATGAAACAGAATCTGCGATCGCTAGAACTTAATGACCGGAAAGTTGTAGGGTGCAGTTCTACTCAAAATCGAATACATTGAAATTGCAGTGGAAAAAGAAAACTCAATACTATACAAATCGAAGAGAATTACATCCAGAATTCTGATAATAGAAGAGATTAAAGTTTTTATAGATGAAAGTCTAAGAGTACGATTCTAACTTTAGAACTTATATCAATTAAAGCAGTTTAAACGTTTGAATACCATAATCTTAGGGTTCCCCAAAAGATACGGTTTTTATTTTCATATTATATTTTAAGAATGAAATAGACTTTCAAAATATCATCTCTTATTGAAATGTTCATTATTGAAGTGCTAGAAAAACCCATTCGTTATTTATTTAATCCTTATAATATTATTCGAACGCTTGTCTTTAAATATGTTCAACGCTCTTTATAGAACACAATTGAAGTAAATCAAACAATATTCGATTGTTCCAATGTTCACTTATAGGGTATTTATATCAGCGCTTAAAGGTCATTAACAGCCAATTAAAAATGTTCCGATAAACGTAATTACCAGCTCAGGCGACTGAATGGAGGCGGTCATTGTGTAAATGCGAGAGAGAAAGAGAGAGAGGAAGAGAGATGGACTGCATTACAGTACGACATAATTAAATTTCAATTAATTGTATATAATAATAAAAATAAATACAAAAAAACAAATGCACAGCTACCTTGCTCTATATGTACTCTAAATGCGGCCACCCACACTCAGATTGAGTCGGTTACAGCCATTCATAGTATTCACACTCTGACATTTGCATTCGGAATCGCATTTGCATTTGCATTCACTGGCAATGCGAACATTAACTGCAGCCACTGTCAATTATGTGCTATTTGCAATTAACTATTCCCTGGGTAAATAAATTTGCATGAATTATACAGAGGGTTGTTTTTTTATTGTACCACATTGAGGTAAGAATTATGATATGACTGTGTTATACACTGAGAGAAAATATTGTTAAAGCAGTTAAGCACTATTGGAATTAATCGAAAAAGTGATATACAAATGCAAATATCTGTATATTATGGCATCGTTAAGAATTATCGGTTATCATTTATCGAATAGTCATTTCTCTACATTAATAATTGTATAATCGTTATGATTCGTGTACTATCGCAGATCATTTACCGATTAACATTTATCCATTATCATTCATTGATCATTTATATTTTATAATTTCTTGATTATTGTTTATTTTCTTTTTTGACCGATAAATTCGGTGATCGTTTATCGTCTATCGATTACTTACCGCTCCTTCCAGCGCGAGAACAAGCGATCCCTCTGCTGCAGGAGTATACCCCGCTTTATGGGTCCCGTCATGGAGGCCACTGGAATGCGGCCCGCAAGCAGCGATTGCTGTGAACGATAAGAGTGCATAAAATAATCGATTAAAATACATCGTTGCATGATTATAAAAGTCGGAGAAAAGTGAGTGGGGTAGCACCATACATGTGCATTATTTAGTTTTTGCTGAATTTGCACTTATTCTTAAATTATATCGCGTCTGAGTATGGGCAGGTTGAATGTGTTTCATATCTATGCGTCTCAGCTGTTTTTTGCTAACTGTCGCTGTGAGCATCATAAATTTTGTTGCTCTTGCACTTTACGGTACTTTAAATAATTTAAACAACAACAAGTCAAGAGCTCACCATCTCTCCCTCTATCTCTCTCTCTCTCTCTCTCTCTATCCTTCATCCCATCTTTCTCTCTGAGAGTGTGGCTTTCATGTGCTATGATTAATGTTGCTTTAAAAAGCCGCCACTTGCGCCGCTTTTTAACCCCATAAACCCCCTATCCAAGGTTGAAGATTCCGCCTGCTGCAGCATAAATTCCATTTCGCTGTGTTTTGGTGGTTTTGTTGTTGCTGTTGTTGCGGCAAATGAAGACAATTTATTACCAACAGGGTTGCATTATAATACATATTTTGTATTAACAAATGTTTCACTGTGCGTTAAATATTGCTACGAGGGCTACAAAACGTTAGTAGAACCAAGGTATGAGGCCAATTTAATGGGGGATTTAACATTTAAATTAACCAATAAACATGCTAGTTAAACAGTTAACATGATAATGTGTGTACGTTCCCATGATTAACGCTATCAAATTCCATTAAATTAAAACGTATGACCATAACTGATATTTTCTTTTGGTCATATTCCTGGTAGTAGATCGAATCTGCATAGACCTAAAGGCATGCGAAATCAGCGGGCTTGTTGAACATGCGGCTCTTCATTATAAAGCCATAAATATGGCAAACAACTTAATGATATGCTTTTTGGCCAGAAGCCGAAAACGAATCAATGAAATCCAATGAAACCCAATGAAATCCAATGAAATCAATCAATGCAAAGCGAGGCGAAACGCTAACGGGCTCACGCTCTGACAAAAGGCTTGAAAACCGAAACACAAAATTGAAAACGAATCGAATTGAGTCGAAATTCCAAATACCAATAATGAATTATGGGATTGGGATAATAGTATGGCATATTAGAGGCGACAACAACAAGCACCCATGCTATGAGGAATGCGCATCCATTGCTATCACTTTTTGTTTTCGATTTTGGTTTTTGGGAACAAAAATCTGAGCAATGATATCATCAGATGCTTAAATCGAAATACATTTCGCCTGCTATAAATCTTTGACACACTGTAGTCGCACAGTGGTTGAAGTATTGGCAAAAGCAAAACAAACTCAGACTCTAGATTGGGACTTGCCTTCTGCTTGGTCTTTATCAGCGCCACACAATCTAAAGACACTCTAGAAACCAAGAAGAAGAAGTAGTGGAGAAGAAGTAGTGAAGAGAAGAAGTAGTGAAGAGAAGAAGTAGAAGTTCTTTTGGCCATAGCATTAAATAAGGTTCTGGCCAAATTAACGGTAGTCACGTTTAAGCGCCCAGACACAAAACAACAGAAAGAGGAAGAGGTGGAGCAAGATGTTGGAAAAAGAAGTACAAGCAGAAGAGCAAAACAAAAGCCATGCTTTGGCCAACTTCAAATTCAATATGGCAACAAAAGATGGTCAGCAGAGAGAGATGGAGAGAGACAGAAAGATAGAGAATGAGAGAGAGAGAGAGAGAGAGTACAAGCGAAATTGTGCGGGTAATTTTCAACGAGGGAACGAGGCCCAAAACTTAATTTAGCACATTAAAAACTATTGTGCGACTAGAGAGTTACGTCAAGGGAGTGAGTAAACTGAGGGGAGATGGGAAAGGGGAAAGATTGGACTTAAGGCAAAAAAGGAAAGCAGAAGTAGAGCTCGAGGGGTGGCTAAAAACGTGTAGCGCCCATTGGATTTAATGAGCAAATGAAATTCATTTCGTTGTGTTTTTTCGGGCTGTAGAAATTGGGGCCATTTGGTGGTATTGTGTTGCAGATGGTAGGAGGTATATTAAGTTCTTAACTTAATTAAAATGTGTGTCAGTTGACAGATTATAATAATGGCATAGAATAGCATTACTAAGCATATTATAATCTATTTACAAAAGTGTATAAGTAAACTTTCAAAATTGATATTTAAATTTTCAAGAGAATTGTTAATAATGAAATGTGAATTCTCTCCACTTTTATTAAGTCTGTACCATTTAGTAAGTCTCTCATTGTCTCTATTCTCTAAGCTATTCTCTTTGCTTTTAATTCCCTAACATTCCCACTTATTCCTAATTCCTATCTGCACTCCTCAGCACCCTTCTAATGTCTAGACGTACTTCATCACTTAACATAATCTTAGTAATCTTAATCTTGTTTGAACAACAAAATTTATTTAAAATATTTATTTAATAAACATTAAAAATAATTGACTAAATTACTCAAAGATCTTTATTGCCGCTATTTGTCAAATAAATTAACAAAATTTAATAACATTTTGAACATTTTGCGTATAAGTTTGCCTATATTCTCATCGTTTCCTAAAGCTCCTTTTAATTGGTTTGGCAAATCTTTTTAAAATTCCTCACTCAAATCTCCATAGATGTTTATCTAAAGATATATCACATAAATTCTCGATACGCTTGACCTCTTTCTCTGCTCATTATCACCTTCATCAGAGAATGACTTGCAAAGCCCCAACAAAAATTATGACAACATTTACTAATAAACACAAACAAAAAACGAAAAGATTTTAAAGAAAATTATAAAAAATAAAAATTTATAAAAAGCAAAGTATATTTTGAGAAAAAAAACCGAAATCAAATTAAATTTTCGTCACGTTCTGCGCATGTAAATTATGGTCAAAGAGACAAACAAAATATCAAATGTTTATTGTTGTTGTATTTTGGTTTTTGTTGATGTTGATGTTAGGCCCGGCACTGGGAACGGAAATAAAGCGTATAATTGCTGGAACACGCATCTGTGTGCCCATAAAGAACCTTCCGAAAACTGTTCTTTATGCTCATGAGCTATTTTTATGTCCGTCCATACGGATATGGCACAAAAGTGTGCCAAAAACTAAGAGACTCTCGGAACTCTTTTAGCCCAGGCCTAAATCAATCAACTAGGCGAATGCTCACCAAAATATCTGACCAAGATAATCATCGTTGATGACACAATTGCTTAATACATTATATATATATATATAGAAAGAGAGGGAGAGACAGAAAATCTACACAGAAATCAGATCTAAAATAACATACACAATTTATGGCTAAAAGAAAAAAATATAGGAGCGCCGCAACAACATCATTATTTGTCTCTGTGTGTGTGTGTGTTGGCGTTTGAATCTGATGCCTGGGCTGGAGTGAGTGTGTGTGTGTGTGTATCTGTGTGTATGTTTCTGTGTGTGAGTGTTTCTGTTTCTTCTGAAGATGCACTGCGAGGGCCGCACGTTGAGTAATCAGCCTTGGGAGAGCATTAATCAAATTTGGATTAGTGCTAGATTTATTTATTTAATCGCATGGCTTTTTAGCAGCTCCGACAAATAGTTATATTAATTTAGCAATAAATGCATTAATTTTTATTATTATTTATAAGCTAAGACAAATATTATTTATAATTTATCTATAAATATATTAAATTATGTTTATTTAATAAGCTTCGAGAAATATTTCGATGAATTGAGCTATTAATATACTATATTATGTTATTATGATTTAGTTACTGCAAATACTTATATTAGATTTTAGATTTTTGTTATTAACTAAAACAAATATTTGTATTAATTTAACTATGAAAATGTTAAAATATTTATTTTTTAGCTATGACAAATATTCGTTTTAATTTAGCTATGAATATATTTAATTATATTATTATGATTTAGTTACAACAAAAAGTTATTATAATTTAACTATAAATGTTTTAAATTCTACTTATTTAATTAATTTTTTAAAATTTTTTTAATTGAATTATTTGTATTTGTATTAATGCATTCATAAATGTTTTTAATCATATGTTAATTTATTATTTATAGCGATTTAGGCAAACCTCAATTCATTTCCTTCATTTCACTTTCATAAAAAATGCAAGTTAATAAACTTTTGCTCTAGAATTTATGTTCTTCGCTTCAAGCCAAATGAAGTCATGGAATTTGCCAAAAGAAAAGTTAATGAAAGGCGCAAAAACTACCCTCTCGATGCCAAGCCTTTTTAGACCCTGTTTTGCAGCCTTTTTGTGCTTTTGGCCTGCGGTTAAACTTAGAATGAGATGTTAGATATTAGAATCACGATTTCAGTTAACAACTCCAAGTGATTTAGTGAGCTTCAGCTCGTCTGTGTTTTGATGATTTTTATGATTTTACAATTCTGCTGATTTTTTATGCCAATCCAATTAAAAAGCACTAAAAATGCCCCATAAAAGGCAAGGAGCAAAAGGCAAGAGGCAGTCGGTAATTATGTAATGTACAGGCCGACCGAGAAAAAAAAATGATTGAAATAAATGCCAGACATTTTTATGTGCCGAATTTGGCAATGCTTAAAAAAAGAATTGCTTATAAATAATATAAAACTTTAACTTGAGATGTGAGCTTTCAACAACAGCAACAGCTTCCAGTTGAATTGCTGGCATATTCCCATGAAATGCAATGCCAATGGAAATGCGACCATTGCGGCAGTTGGTTTTATGTAATACTTGAACAATTTTTTTTTAATATTTCATATATTTTTTATCGCAATTGTTGGGGAGAAAGTGACAAACTGGATATAGGGAACTGGGAACTGTGAGAGTGAAACAACATCAAAGAGACTTTAAACACGGACAGCAACAAAAGTCATACAGCAACAAGAAAAATGTAAATAAACAACAAAACGAAAAAGCAACAACAAAAAATATAAATAAATTATAAATTAAATAAAAAGAAGCTTTTGCTGTCTGCCTTATCGTGACGCATTATTTGCTTCTTATCAAATAAGCGGATATACGCATATGCCTTCAAGTTTCTCTTCTATCTTCACTCCTCGTGAAGACTCTACACTCTGTACTGTACACTCTTCACCCGGTAATCTTCATTCTTCATACTACATTCCTCATTCTACATCCTTCACTATTCATTATTTACCCTTCACTCTTCATTCATCTCTCTCGAGTCTTCGTTCTTTACGCTTCATTCTTTCCTATCGACTCTTCATCCTTCACTCTTCATTTTTCTCCCTCGACTCTTTATTCACCCTTTATTCTTCAGTCTTCATTCTTCTCACTCAACCCTTCATTCTTCACTCTTCATTCTTCTCCCTTGAATTTTCATTCATCATCCTAAACTCCTCTTTCCCCTTCTCTCTATATATACTCTACGCTCTTTCTCCTTCTTCGTATACTCTATGCTTTTCATTCTTCGTTCTTTGCATTTATATGAATGCTCTTCTCTTTTTTATTCTTTTTTTTCAGTCTCTATATGCCTTGTCTTGATTTGTTAATTAAAAATAAACGCATTTAAATGCTGTTTACACACTGATAGCACAGATAAAAGAATAAAACTTTTAATATAGCTAACAAATAGTAGGAGCTGTAAAAAATACCACTAATAGCATTAAGGTTGCTGCTTATCTGAACAATGTTTCTACGATAAGATATGATAGGTATGATATAAACATGTATATAATAATGTATGTAGACAATTAAAAACTTATAGAAAACTGGGAAAATTAGAGTAAGTCACAGTTCGCAGTTTACAATTCACAGTTTTTCATTTAGTTAGAGCCAAAATGACATGGCAAAAAGGCAAAAGTTGTGCTTAAAGTCAATGACTTGACTTTAAAAAAAAACTCTCATTTATTATTTTTTTTTATAATTTAATTAAGCACACATTTGTACACAAACTAAGTAGTTGAAGTCAGCGGTAAAAATCAGTGAAAAGAACATACACAAAACGATGGAAAACCGAGGGAAAACTGCAGCAAACTGAGTGTAACTGAAGAAAACTATGACAGAGGGCTGGAGTAACAGTTTTGCGGGGGCAAGGAGGTTGTTTGATGCGTGGAAATGTTAACTCAAAGGTAGCGTAGGAGTCGCAGTTTTATAATTTTTATTATATTTATTTTTTTTATTATTTTTTTTGTTGCCACTTGAAAGCACAGCAAGTATTTATGACTGCTCGTCGCTTGGATGGATGGATGACTGCCTGGTTGTGGGCTTAAATGGATGGATGGCTGACTGGATGGCTGACTGGATGGCTCAGTGGAATGGCTCAGTGGTTGGGTGGTTAGCTGGATCATGGCATGGACTGCCGTTTGTCGACATCAAAAGGCAAACAAACGCAAGTATAAATACAAAAAAAAATTCCAAATAAAATTTAAAAAACATTTTATGATTGTAAAGTCAAAGCAAAGTGAAAGAGAACAAGAAAGAGTGAGAAAGGGATAGGGAAAAGAGTGGAACAGTGTAAAATATGAGTGTGTAATCATATGAAAATTCAATTTCCCAAACAAGTAGAAACAAGTAGGTTAAAGCTGGCCAATTGTTTAATATTTGACTAAAAAAAGCCGTAATTGAAAATCAACTAAAGCCATGTCATAAAAATCGAAAGACAATAGATATAAATTATATGATATATATGCTTTATATAGTATATATGTATGGTATATACACATTCATCCCGTATGCTATATATCCTATATATAAGCTATATATGTATATGCTAAACTCACCCAGTAGAAATCTGTGGATAATACCATATCACGCACGCCTATAAAATCAGCGTGTGTAAGAGTATACGAATGAGTGTGTGTGAGTGAGTGTTTGTGTGAGTGTGTGTGTGAGTGTGAGTGTGTTTACTATGCTATAAATACCGATTTATAGGCGTTGCATTAAATGCCTTTCGTTTAAGGCGACAAACTGTGCAAGGCTTTGATTTGAGACACACAAAATCACACAAACTAATGATGATACTGCTTCTTCGCGGCTAAACAAACATTTAGCCAAAAGACACAACAAAATAACACCAATATATGTATCGAAAAAATATATATTTGTCTCGATATATTACTCGATAGGAATGCTACGTTTATTGTATTCACGACAGGCCCGACCGACAGCGACCAACTCCCATTGACGACTATTCAAAAATTCTGAACGAATCATGGAGATTTTCTGTATGGTTGGAAATTTGGTTGCTGTTGCTGCTGTTGTTGCTGCTGTTGTTGCTGCTGCTGTTGCTGCTGCTCATGGCAGACGCCTAAGCATTTTTGTTTTTTTACACATATGGCAAAAACAAGCCCAGGCCATTGTGTATGCCACTCAATACACGCAAAAAAAAGTATCTGAGCAGTCCAAATGTATCTGTAGATGTATCTACAGCTATAGCTGTTGCTGATATTGCTGTTGTTGTTGTTGTTGTTGTTGCTGTTGTTGCCGTTGATGTTGATGTTGCTGTTGTTGCTGTTTGTTGTTGCTTTTGTCGTCTGCCGTGACGTGACACACATGTGGGCAATTCTATGCAGGCAAATCGAGTTGTTGTTCTTCTCTTAATGCTCTTATTGTTGCTTTTGTTGCTCTTGTTGTTGCTTTTGTTGCTCTTACTGTGTTTAGTCAAAACATGTGCCTACGTTTTTTTTTTCGACTGGCTTTTATGGTTTATGTGTTAATAAGACGACCTTCAGTCTCGCTCTTAAGATTTTTCTTAGCTTTTCAGTTTTTCAGTATTTCTTTTATGAAACCCAAAAACCTAATAAACTTTTGACTGTTCTATACCAAAAGTATTGTGGTTAAACTCGCTTGTTGTTATTACGTTAGTTCGCTGTGGTTTGGCCCACCAGAAGTGGGCGTGGCAGCATTCTAGTGACTTGCTGTCTGGCCTGCATTTCCTACACAGTTTTCGAAACAGTTTCAAGCATTTAGCTTTAGTTAGCACTACTAAACTGAACATATTTAGCCAAGAGCTTATAATTTTGCTAGTCTAGAGATACGCCCATTAATTTAGCATGTTACTAGGAAACTAACTAACTGAGAAACTATTAAGACTTGTTCTAAAACCTATAGAGAACCGGTATCTTTCTGTTTGTATAATTTGCTCTAGAGTTAACTCAAACATTAACTTAATTTAAGGCTTAAGCATTTCAAGAAATATTTTAGGAAGAACATGTTCAAAAGAAATATTTTAAGCTAATGTCACATTAGCATATTAAACTAAATTTTAGATTTTTGCAATATACTAAATGGGGATTTTTAGTTGTTTGAATGAATGCAGACATTTTGGAACTTTTGCAAATATATTCATAATTTGTGAATGCCTATTGATGTCTAATGGATCTTATTGATAATTTAGAATAGGGATTTTTAAAAATATATTATTTTTTGTATCACCTCCATGTATCTCATTAAATATAAATCTGCTTTAGTCTCAAGTTTTAGAGAATATTTCCGACTAAGTGAAAGATATGGTTTCCCTGCTCAAAAACCACATTAGGTCTGTCAAATTTGCATTCCATGTTCAGGAACTTCTTTTTCTGGCATTTCCTGTTCTGCCATATGGCAATAATTCAATGGATCAAACCCAGAGCAACCCATTGACCTTCACACAATGTTCAACAAGGGGCGATGGCACAGAAGTGGGCATGGGAACGGAATAGGAATGGGAACGGGAATCGCTTAACCCGCTCGCATACCGTTATCAAGAGCAGAGAAACAATATTTTTGAGTATGTCAGAAGCGAGTGCAAAAATTGTTGAAATGCTGCCATGTGCAGCTCCTAAGAACACACAGATATACACACAGATACTCATGGAAGTCATTGAAAATGCAATAGAAAAAGCGGCGGCCCGTCACACAATTTCAAAATCACAGTGGGGCGGCCCAAAACCAGAAGAAGCAACCACAGGGGCCCTCATCGGAATCATTCGCACAGCCAAAGATCCTGACGCAACAGCAAAAAAAAAAAATACAACAAAACAACAAAAAATTAAAAAAACTAAACGAAAGAGGTACAAGTATTTTTTGCCAGTGACTTCTCAGAAATATGAGCAGAAATACTTCATCTTTTTGCTGTTTTGCCATTTGGCATTTGCTTTTTGCCTCCACTGGGACTGAGGCGTCGCCAGGTCTGCCAAAAAAGTGCCAAGAATTTATGCATGTGCCAACACATGGACAGATGAAAGAGTGTTTGCGCCGGAGGGAGGAGGAAAAGGAGGAAGCCCTTGAACTTGGGCCAGGAAGTGCCGGTCGATTGGCAGCGTCGCAGAAGAATTTCAGTCCTTGTCTCCGTCCTCTTTGCCTCTTCAACAAAGTGAGTGTTGTATTTGTGGAAAATACTTTGAAGTGGCTATGGGAAAAAACACTTCTATATATACAAATGATATAGTATATATATCTCGTATGATATCATAATATTTTATTAACAATGTTTTGTCTTTATTCTGCGTATTTTGCTTAATCAGAAAAAATTTACTCATTCATGGAAAATATTAGATAATATAAATTGATTTCTAAGCAAAATTTTCATTGACGAAATTTAAAAAAAAAATAGCATAAATATTAATTTTTCATTTATGTTTATAATTGGTTTTAGAGCTATATTAAATTTGTTAAAAAAATATTATTGTATGGTATATTAAGCTCATTATTTATAATAAATTCCAATCAGGCACGCATTTTAAGCAAAACTTTTGTGCGTTTGCAATGAAATACTCTTTTTTTTTTAGGAGCTAGAATTTATAAATTAATAAAAATAATGCCAAATGATTCAATTATGATTATAATAAATTTGACAGAATTTTAATTATGATTTGTTTTAGTCAAAGCTTTTCAAAGTTTAAATAAAAAGCTAAAACTGATTCAATTTTTGTGGTAAACTAAAGTAAAATGTTTTGAGAAATATTTAAATTTCAATAATTTTGTAAGAAATATTTAAATTTAAAAAGAAATATTATAATATTAAGAATACTTATCGCTTTTAAATTTAATGGAAATACCTTGCATTTTTATAAAAATTTGAGTAATTTATGGGGCTTGACTATGGCGTCATGCGGGCTCGATCTGATGAGTTTGTCAGTTGTTAGCCAATTTTGGCTATAACACTGAGAACCTGTGCATAAAACGCGCTAAAATGACTTGATGTATGTCTAGATTATGTCTATACTCTATGATATTTTGCCAGATTTGTGTGCTGCCAATGTTGGCTGTACAAACATGCATTGTGTCTGTGTATCTATTAGCTACAAATATCAAAGCAACCAGCTTTTAGATGCATTGAACTAAGCAGAGGTCACGCCCACTTTTCTGGGTGGTGGTGGTAGTGGTTGGTGATGGTGATGGTGGTGCGGGCATAGACATTTCGCATGCTGTTTACATTTATGCAACATGTCGAGTGGCAACTTTGTAGCTACAGCTACATTAAATGTCTAGCTGTATCTGTAAGATACTTTGTGAGACTGTGAGAGTATCTGTATCTCTCTCTCGCTCATTCTATGTGCATCTGTGCGTCTGATTATGACATTTAACATGAACACGTAGCAAACAGCAGCACATGCGAGCGACAGCACTGCTATTTCTACTACTATTTCTCCCTACTGCTCCCAGACTCTTTCAGTCTTTCAGTCTTTCCCTAGTTCCCTTCTTTCTAGGCACGAACGAACGCACAGCATGGCAACATGGCAACACGAAATACCATGGAGTTGGCTTAAACTGCAGGCCAGTTTTTCTTTACGTTGGCTTCATTGTGAATTCATTCATTCATTTCGTGCTGCTGCCTGTCATATTTTGCGCTCTTATCGCCAACTACAGCATGGAATTGCCAAACATTTCAAAAAAAAAGTGCACACAGCCAAAGAAAAAATCCCCCAAAAAAATCGAAAGAGTGAGCTGCATCAGTACAACAGAAACATATAGTAAAATATTGCAGTGTACACAAAAAATTGTTAGGCAGGAATTGGAATTTTTTTTCGAGCTGTTTGTCCACTGCTAAATTGGCTTGTTCCCATGGATCTTGATAAGAACTGACGGCCTATTGGCAGCGCAATCTAATGGTAAATATGTTTTTGCTTTTGGATTTTTTTTCGCTTGCCTGTTGAACTTTGCTGTTGTTGTTGTTGTTGATGTTATTGTTGTTATGGGCACTCACCTGCAAAACAAGAAAGAAAGAAAAGAAAAGGGTGAGAATTAATTAAAAAGTGTAAAACTAGCTTTAATCAACCAACTAGATCTTAATGAAAAGCGCTAGCGTGATTGATAGAGAAGGGATAGACAAGGATACAACTCTTTGATAGATACAAATAGTCGATCAATACTTAAAATAAAATAACTGTGCCATATATACAAGAGATACATAGAAATTTAAGAATTATATCAAAATAAATCAAAGAAAATTCAGAATTTACGAATAAGAGGTCTATATGTTCGATAGATATGAATATGGTAATATGATATGAATCTGTTAATATAAATGCCAATAATATAGAATGATAGAAAAATTTATAAAATATATTTAATAATAAAATTTTAATATTTTAAAAAGTAATTCAAATTCTTCAAAAACGATTGATTCTAAAAATTTTTTTATTGTTTAGAATATTGTACACAAAATTAATCCTTATAAAAAAATTATTATATACAAAATAAATCCATTTAGACAGATTTACTTATCTACTGAATCTACTCAATTGAATGCTCTAAAAGCCAATGCGATTTGCATTTATCGAATAGTTTGAATAACTCGAAGGTTTCACAGTTCAAAAATTTCAAATAGGTATATC
>JBANCZ010001309.1:0-22738 GCA_037040025.1 Sphaerogastrella javana | reverse complement strand
AATGCGCACATATATACCAAAGCTGAACTTTCTATCATTAAAATTGCACATCTTATACGTATTTTTATTTTTTGGGGATCCACACGTGGGGGAGTGGGATATCCAAAGTTTACATTAAACGGTGAAGGATGTGAACGCACATCTATGTTCCAAACCAGCTTAAGAAATGTGTCTGTTAGTTCGATTTTGAATTATGTGCTCCCCAATATCTTAGGAGTGGGAGAAGGTATCCAACATTTGAAACCAACTGGATCTGCCTTCAAGCAAAAGTATTGTTCGTAGCAAATTTGAATACTGTAGCTCTTATAGTTTCCGAAATCTAGGTGTTCATACAGACGGACGGACATGGCTCAATCGACTCGGCTTCTCTTTCTGATCAGGAATATATATACTTGGGGTCTGCACAGGGTCTAAAAATATTTTTTATGTTGTCTGAAGTGTTCGCTAATGTGTCGAATTGCCCCACCGTACGGTAGAGCAGCATGTGCTGCGACTGCTACTGCCTACTTTTAGGCGTCGGCTGTCTGCCAAGTTGAGCTGTGAGCTCTGAGCTGTGAGCCAGGCCACAATATTGGTAGCAACTAACTGCCAAGCGACTGTGGCCTGCAAAATTAATGGCCATCAGTCGCATAATAAATGAAGCAATGTCTTTTGTCGCTCTATCCACAAGAGCAAGCGAGATCAAGAGAGAAAGCCATAGAGAGTGAAAGCGAGATAGAGAGAGAGAGAGAGAGAGCTCTTAGGCTTGAGGCCACGCCCACTGTTGGGCCTGCAAGACGAAAAAGTTCTAAAGTTTTGTGTCTAGAGCCTCTTTGGACGGCTGCAGAGACATTTACTGCAAAACAGATTCGCGTGGCCTCTGTCACTGACATGTTGCTAGTGTCTCTCTCTGTGTGAGTGTATATGAGTGTGTGTGTGAGTGTGTGTGTGAGTGTGAGTGTGAGTGTGAGCGTGAATGTTTGTGTGTGTACTGAAAGCACTGCCTCTTGTCCCATGAAGACAACGACACAACTCATTTTGTGTATGCAGCGCACACATGTTGGCCACGCTCGTTTATTCATTTGAATTATTCCCAAAAGCGCATTTAATTTTAATTATGCGTGACAATGCCTCATACAAAATGCTTTTCATATATATACATATATATATATATGTATATATATATTATATATATACTATAATACCCTCCACTCACTGTCCTCGCGAATATTACACGCTCCCATTGCTACAACAACAACAAAAAAACAGACTAGATTAAAGACTAGACCTCGAGCACTTTCGGCTTAACAGTGCACTCACTTGTACCAAAAACAAAAAAAAAAAAAATTACAAACTGACAGACATTATGTCCGTGCATCTGCTCAGTTTTAATTGAAGTTTTTAATCTAATTTTGATGCCCTTGGCCAATTGGCATCTCATACTAGAACTCATCGAGCTAATAGCCCTAATACTCAATTCTATTTGAATTAGTTGAGTGCGTATAAATCTTACATCGATGTTACATACTTTATAAACTTTTTGGGAGTGAGTTAAAAGTTAAATTAAGTAATTTGAGAAGGTCTATTAAAATGCTACGCATTTAATTCATTATTTGAAAATAATATGGTTATATAATAAAATATAATAGAGTCACCTAAAAGGTTTAATTAAAGTTCCTTAGCTTCAATCCTGAATCAAAATTGTATATAATAATATGAGACATTGAATTGAAATCATTCAGTTTAGAATATGAAGATATTAGAGTTATATAATACAATATAATATAGTCATTTGAGACGATTCATTAAAGTTCTTAAGCTTTAATCCTATAATTTATAAAGTTATATGTTAAAATATAATATAATAAATGGAAAAGTTCAATTAAAATCATTCCGTTTTAGTCCTTAATATGGTATGTAAATAATATAGATATATAATAAAATATAATATAGAAATTTGAGACATTTGATTGAAGTCCTTCACCTTTATTCCTTTATATGTCGAGGATTATATAATAATATATTTAAGCATATCTATTTTTACTATATAAAAGTGTATCAAAGACAATGCTTATTATAAGCGTAATATATTTTTTTGTAACTGAACTATAAAGTACATTTAATATTATCTGAAAATGTAATACCTAGTACTAAGTTGTTTGTACCTTCCTACTCAATGCTCTGAAGACCCTGATATTGTGTATCCTCTGACATCGTGAATGAAATGTGTATTTGTTGAAAGGAGAGAGAAATGTAGTTCAAAATGAAAGAAATCTAAAACAAAAGCAGAACAACGATTATGGCAACAGCAACTGTAACAACAAAAATACAAAAATAAATGTCACAATAGTTAAAGAGTAAAACAAAAGTATAGTACGTGAAGCAAAATGAACAGTAAAATTCTTTGAAACCGACTCGCAAATGTTCTATGTAATGAAAAGCCATTATGCAATTTTATGGAACTATCAAATGTTCTCCATGTTATAAATTAAATTATGAAAAATTTTTATTATTAAAAATGTAGCCCTTTATCCGTATGACTGTTCACGTTAATTCTCTTTCACAGGATATTAAAAAATAAATAAATATTTAAAGACGAAAATATTTTGTCTGTGTTTACATTCTTTCTGTTTCATTCCCTTTTTTCATTTGTGCCCTGCGATATGTATTCTTTTTATCTTTATTTCTTTGCTCCGGCCCTATTTTAAGTGGAACTGAAAGTGAGTTGATTTTGGGGCTGAGTCTGAGACCTTGGCGTGGGTTTTACTCGTTGGCTGTGCTTGACTTGTGCCTGGGCCTGCCTGTTGACGACGGGCATTTGTATATAGGACAGCAACTGAGGCTGAAACAATCTTGAGGAAGCATCTAGATACAATGGCACAATGGTAATGAAACAGTTAATCGAATAACAAAGTACTATGGTACACATTACCTCTGATATACCTTGTACTATTTTTGATGCTGTCACATCAAATGCATTTAAATATTTTAAACTAAAGAAACTATATTTTTGTTACTTTTTATTCAATTGAGAGAGAGTAGGGAAAGTATAGGGTAAATAAAGTATAAAGCCAGTAGGTGGGTGCAAATAATTTAAAGTACTATTCACAAAAGTGAATACTTGTCAGTCGCTCGATTTTTAAAACTTAATTCAGTTAGGTATATAGAGTTAGATTGTAATACCATGATTAGAAACAAATCTATCAAATTTGTTCCAATTAAACTTAATATTAGTAGATCATTTATAATAATGAAAAATTCAAAATGACTACTGTATGAAAGTTTGAGTAATTATGTGATAAACACAACTGACTTTGCCCACTGTACTTCGTCGTGCTTTTTGTAGCAAGCTTTTAGTCGCACGGCTTAAGCAAGTTACATGCGTTGTGGGCATATTTCAAATGCCTGACCAAAAAATAAAAGACCTTAAAAAATTGTATACATATACATACATATATATATATAAATAAAAACAAAGCTAATAAATATAAAAGGGCAAAATGACTGTGGTCGCTTTCAAGTCTGTGTGTGTTTGAAATACAGGATGCCTATGTTTTGTTGGTTTGTGGGTGTGCGATGGTATGGTATGTGGCAGCTTAGTTTTTAGAGAGGCTGCCTACATATTTGGTGTGGCAGATGTGGAGAGCATAAAACATGATTATGAACGTGCTGCGGTGCTGTCGGCGCATCCGTAAAATTCACAGCTAGCAATTAAAGCCGCGAATTCCATTTGCCACTGCACAAAAAACCGCACTAAAGTTGTTGAGTTAAGCAGCTTTTGGCTGCGTATTTAAGCCGTTTATGTTGTTACGTGTAACTGCGAAATACAACTATCACACACAGAGAAAAAGAGAGAAAAAGCGACAGAAAGAGAGACAGGGAGAGAGATAGAGAGAGAGAGAGAGAGACCGAAAGATATATACAGTCATGTGTAATGGCACTTCACACCATTGCCATACCGTATGTCATCTGCAATTTGCGACCCCAAGCATCGGGTGTTGTGTGAACTTGCTAACGGGATACTCAAAGTAATGCCGAAAAATGATATTAAGCGGATTGCTCGACGACACATAAAGAACAAGAAAAGGAAAGGAAACACACACACATACAGAGAATATAAGAGAAAGAGAGAGAGTGAAAAAAGGAGAAAGAAAATCGAGAAGCGTCTCAGACACGGTCTCAAATTTATGAAAACTATGCGAAAGGACAGAGAGCCAAATACAAATACACATGGCTAACACTGTACACCAAACACCAATAATACTTATGACCAATGTGCACACGCACACACACACACACACACACATTCACCCACACACAAACAGAAGAGTTAGTATGGCACAGGATGTAGGTAGTTGCAATGCTTCGCTAGTCACTACAACATATTTATGGCTATGGGATTAAAAAGGATATTAGCCAGTTGTCGCTCGAACAAGTGCTAGCACTAACCAGTTACAGTAGATGTAACAGATGCTCCACAGGCGACAAAAATTAACCTTACGCTTTTGGTCTATCCTTCTATTAATATAATGTGCCCAATATAATTACTTATTATCGAAACCGATAAGCATTACGTCGTTTTTGAAAAGGTTTTGCTATCTAGAACTAACCTTAAAGAAGGATGTATACAAATATATGTGTATATAGACATTTTGAGTGAAAAAATATTTAAAAGTTCTCCTATAATGGAAAAAGTATAGTCATATTAATAAAAAAATTTTAAATAAGCTTTTGTAATGTTCTTCTTTCATCGTTTGAGGTTTTTTTCCATTAAAGATTTACTCATAATAATAAAAACCTTTTGAATAAATAAATTCAAATTTTTCATGCCAATGTAAATGTTTATCGATACATTAATCGTTACAATTTGAAGACTTTCATATGTGCATTTCCATCGCCTGGGTGGCTGCCACATATGTGGGTGTTTTGTAGTTTATGTATGTTTGTATTTGTATTCATTTAGAGTTTTACATAAATTCATAGAGACGGCAGCCTCTAGCTATTTGGTTCTTTGGGCCTTTGGCCCTTTTGGCTTTTTGGTTCTTTGGATCGTTGGCTCTTGGGTTATTTGGGGATTAAAGCTTTGGCTTAATTGCTCAACAAGTTGGCATCGTGTGGCGTTCACTGTGCCCCGAAAGTGAATAAATACAAAGAATTACGAATATGCTGTGAATCCATATGAATACATGCGCATTGTCGCAGCATTCAATTTAAGAATTTAACCATGGTACGACACAGACCACCTGCCAGGGCCTAGTAACATGTGTGGCAGGCAGCTAATGCCTGGCAGTTGACAGCTATAGCTAAAGCTTAGAGAGGGAGAGAGATAGGCAGAGAGATGGAGAGAGTGAAAGAAGAAGAAGAAGAGAGAGAGAGAGAGAGAGAGAGAGAGAGAGAGAGTATTGTATTGCATAGAGCGTGTGGCTTGCCGGAAACCGTCTTTCAGACAAGGCCTTGACAATTAAAATGCTGCGCTGCTCGACATGGCTTAAGTTCTCATCTCTACATTAATTGCCCACATTTCGTATACAAAAAAAAAAAAAGAAATAAGAAGAAAAATTCGAAGAAAAAAGGTCATCTTAATAAAATAGTCGATACTCGATAGTCGATGGTCGAAGGTCGATAAGCTACCCCATACGTTTTTCTCTATCAAATTGAGCTGACATGTTGTCGTCATTATGTTCATGCCGTTGCTCATCTTAACCAAAGCTCATCCTGGCTTCCTGCTACGTTTAATTTAAAATTCAAATGCAAACATGCTTTCGCTGGGCCCGATGGCTGAGGTAAACAGGTCGAAGTCATTAAAATTCGCAGGCAGCCAAACAAATGTGGCTACGTTGCCCTGCTTTGTGCTACATCTTTAAGGCTAACTAAATTCTGGCTTTAATTCTACCTAACAAACACAAAAGACACACACACACACACACACGCACATACATACATACATAAATATATATATATATATATGTATACAATCAGCGCGGAAAAGTGTGCTACACGCATACCCTCGCAAATGTTTTGTGGGAGTGCAGGGCTGAGAAATCAGCAGGGCAGCTGAACTCAACACACGAACTGAAACTCCCCTCTGTTCACCACAGTCGGCTACAAACAAGCAAACAAAAACAAATGCAGAAACGACATCAACATCAGAGAAAAATATCCTTGTTTTCTTGCCTTGTGTCCTATGAAAATACAGGGAAATCGATTTCTACTGTTTGTTATTTGCTCAAGGGGAAATGTTTGAAGGGTCGATTCATTGTTACCCTAGAAGTATAAGATTATGTTTCTTTATTTATGTGTTTACAGTTTAATATCCAAATTTGAAGCTCTATTTGAAACATATTTCTTAATTATTAGTTATTCCTATTATATAAAAGTTTTAAAATGTAATATGTAGCATTACTATTTCTTTTATTGCTAGTCAATCTAAAGTAGAATTTGTTGAGGTATCTAGAGATTTAGATATAGATAGATTTGTGTTTATAGTTCAATATTCAAGGTTGGAGATCATGTTGAAAGAACTTTTTGTAAACCTTTAGTTTTATTAATTTTAATTTTATGAAAGTTTTTTATGGATACGAATATATATTTTAGTTTAAAGCAATTTGTTTATAATAACATACATATATATATATATTTTTTTTTTTTTTGAGATTTACCTTAACCGCTTCAATTAAGAAGAATAACTAAGATTTCAAGTTAAGCTTTAGGAGGGTTTCTAAAACAGACAGTGCCTAAAAATAATATTAATAGAATCATGTATACTTTTAAAATTTAAACAAAATTATTTCTATATATGGTATGTCACAAGTTGATCATACTTATGCTATCCTTCCATATATTTAACCTGTATTCTGTGATATCCCAGCCAAGAAACTTGTAATAGGGAAATTTGGTTCACCACGATGCGATGCGATGCGATGCTCGTTCACAACACACTCAAACACTCACACACACACACATGCGCATTGTCCACAGCTGTGCTGACTATAAGTATGAGTGTATGAGTATGTATATATCTGTGCGAGTGCGTGTGAGTGTGAGTGTGAGTGTGAGTGTGTCTTTAGTATGAGCTTCGTTTCCTTGCTTGTGTGCTACTGACTCTGCTTGTTGGTTGTCGGTTGTCGGTTGTCGGTTCTAGGCTGTCGGTTGTCGTCTTGCGTCTGTCGTCTGTCGTCCGTCGGTTGTCGTCTGTCGGTTGTCGGTAAATCACAACCATCGCACGGCACACGGCAATCAGTTTGTGTTTGGCTGTGTAACGCGTTGCGTGCTTGACGGCGTACGGCGCACCGTATTGGCACCGTTCGAGTTTGTTTTCCCAAAATCGCGAACTCCTCGACTTTGGACCAAAAAAAAAAAAAAACAAATAACATTTTAAATAAATAAATTTAAAATAAATACAAAAATTGAATCTTGAATATCAAGAGCCGTGAATAAGCACGATTTCATAAATTTTAATTATTTTTGTTTTTTGTTTTCGTGTATCATATATGTGTCTTTGTATGTGAGTGTTTGTATTCGATGTCTATGAAACGTTAAGGTACATTTCAACGATATCAGGTGTAAATCAATTGTTGCATACAGCAAGCACTCAATCGAATTGAATATTTATATACCATATATTCAAAACATTTGGTCATTATGTGAATTCAAATTGTTGCTATTTGTGTATTGTTGTAGTTCTGTTGATTCGCTGTTGCCAAGGCCCCAAAACAATGGCAGACAGTGTGGCGCCATTTTTTTGCTTTGAAACGTGCTACCATATCAAAGTATTCATATGATATATAAATATATCTATTGAATATATACACTGATGTATGATTAAGGTGCTCATAGTGCTTTGTGCGGCATTTCGTTTGTTTGTTTTTCATTTTACATTTTGTTTATCTTTTTGTGTGCTTTTGTCTCTGTTTGGACTGTCTTTCTGTCTTCCTGTCCTTTTTTTTGATATTCATTTTTTTTTTTGGGTGCGCATTTTTTGTAGCATAATTTTGGCGCAGTCAAGCAAATACACGAGCATATTTGATGAATTTCCCAGCAATGAAGAAAATATGCGTTTGTTTGTGCTCTTCTCTCCATAAATATTTGATGAGCATTTCAAATGCATGCACAAGACAACAACAACAACAACAACAAAACCAACAACAACAACTAAATACATCTTTAAGAAGAATATACTTAAAAAGCAACAAGCAGCTTATTTATTATTTTGTGTTATTAAGGCATGATTTCTTTCTTCTTTCTTCTCGCACATATTCTTATAGTATCTTAGAGTATGATATTTGATATTGCAACAAAGTTGTATAGAAAAGTGCAGGGAACATCAGGAGCTGCAGAATCAAATTGCTAAAAGGAAATCAAATTGCATTTTCCATTTTCCATTTGCATTTTGCATTTTGCAGTTTGCAGTTTGCATTTGCTTTAAGCGCGCCTTTAAGTTGCAAGTCAGGCAGCGTGTCATTAATATGCTCAACTCTCTGTCTGTCTACCAGTCTCTATCCCTCTCTCTCACTCTGTCTCCTATGTCCATCTCTTTCCCTGCGTATGTGTCTTCTTTTTGTTGTTGTTGTTGTTGTGCGTGCGTGCAAGGCAATTGCATGACGTTGCTCCTACTACGTCCTGGCCAGGACAGTCCAACCAACCAACAAACCAGGCAAGCAGGCAGCCAGCCAGCCAGACATATGTATATTATCTCTGGTGAATTATGGCCTGGCCATATAGATTCCAAAACGGCTTGTCTTTACAAGAACAACAACAACAACAACAACAACAAACAACAACAATAGCTAAAATAACAACAGCAACTGCTGGCCAATGTCTGCCCCGAACAGCTACACTGCTCAAAATTATATCTAATTCTATGCATTTCTATTTGAATTTACAATTATTATAAAATGAGCTTATTCTAGACATACGTTCAACTAGAAATTAATTGTTTGAATATGTTTTCAATTTAAAATTAAATAATATATATTTTATTCCATATAATTATATTATAATTTATATTTATAATTTATACTTAGAGTAGAACATTACCTGAAAATTTCCTGGATGCTTCAATATTTGCTATCTAAAGAATGTGAATAGGAAATTTCGCAAGAGCTATATCTGCAACTAGATATGATTTATGAAGCTTCATTTCATTACATTTATAAGATTCCAAGATTGAATCCTCCAAAAAGTACATATTTTAAAGACTTATATATATTGTACTAAATGAAAGGAATTATAAAGAATGTTGGAAACTCACTTTGCAGACTGTATTATTTTCTTTAAGGGAAACTTTGTTTAGAAATATGATACGCATGTTTTCTATAAAAAAAAAGATTATTTTAATAATACATATATTTTAATATTATTATTTTCGTTTACAACAATTTGTTTATAAATTTACTTAAATTTTAATTTATATATTAAATTATATTATATATTTTTTAAATGCTCAATTTACTCTGTTTTCTTTCGTTTTAATGAAGTAATTTTTGAGCTGTGTAGACGCATACCTATACTATATATAAATAAGTGTGTGTGTGTGTGTATGTGTGTGTATGTGTGTGTATGTGTATGTGTGTGTATGTGTGTGAGTGTGTGTGTATGTGTATGTGTTTAGAGCTCAGTCCTGCACTAGTCCTCTATATGTATCATCATCGTGCATTGTGGCACACATTACTAAATGGACGATACAAAACTTCAACTCATACGCAACAACATGAAGACCTGGAGCAGCAACAGCAACACCAACAACAGCAGCAACATCAACGAATACAACAAATGCAACAAATACAACTAGCTGCTAGAAGACATGTCCTGCTGCCTGACAAACAAGTCGCTTGGCACTTTGGTGTCTCCACTGTCTGTTGCTCTT
Source organism: Sphaerogastrella javana (assembly GCA_037040025.1). NCBI lineage: Eukaryota > Metazoa > Arthropoda > Insecta > Diptera > Drosophilidae > Sphaerogastrella > Sphaerogastrella javana. Next base: position 12,894 of record JBANCZ010001309.1, on the reverse strand, counting down.
ATGCTGTTGCTGCTGCTGTTGCTGTTGCTTCTGATGTTGGTGCTGTTGCTGATGTTGCTTCTGTTGGTTGTGATGTTGCTGCTGTGTCGAATTACTCGTCTCTTGCTATGTGGCAACTCGAAATTAGATCTCGATATCAACTTCCGCCTCATGCAGCATTCTTTAAAACTCTTCACTCTTCACTTTTCACTCTCTATTCTTGATTTCTTTTTTTTTTGTTGTTTAAATGAAACTAAACGAATAGAAGAAGATGGGGTAAAGGATTAGAGGAGCTGTTTCAATCACTAATTGGCTGCAATGCCGCAGCGGTTGATGCTCCCTTGCCACCACATACTGCATATAGATTCGATATTCAAAGTACAGTAAACTCTTGTCCACTGGCTGCAACAGCTTCATTGGACAGCTGCTCCTCACTTTGGCAGCAATTCCTATGCTTATTTATTGATGCCAGGCACCAGCAGCAGCAGGAACTGGTAGGGAAAGGGGGAGTGCAACGGCAGCACCGGCTAATGCTAGAAATTGAGTTATTTATGCTTCAGAATTGATTGCTCTTTGTTGTAAATTACCAGCGCGTTACGTGCATCTAGTGTCTGGTCAGGCATGTGGCATGTGGCATGTGGCATGGTAAACAACATACACCACGTATAGCAACAATAATAAAGGACGTGCTTACACACACACACACACACACACACATGCCACATTGAAAGAGCGAGAGAGAAAGTGTGATATCACATCACATCACATCCCATCACACATTTCGTTTGCATATTAAGCAACAGTGGTACCAAAATGTATCCTGTCATCACTTTCAAACTCTAAACTCGACGTCCAACAATAGAAAGTATTGTATTCATTCAACTAAAATAGTTGTCATCTCTGAATACAATTGAAAATCAGTTCTATAGTTGACTTTCAAGGAATCTTTTTGAATTATATGAATGTTTCTCATCTATTTCACTTAAATGATGACTATGGAGAACCATAATCTCATTATCTATAAAGAGCAAAAAATCATATATTTTGAAGATCTTAAATTATACAATACAGACTTCATTCAACTAAAATAGTTGTCTTCTTTAAATATGATTGAAAATCGATTATGAAGGTTATGAATAACCATAAGCTCATCTAATACATTTAAAAAAAACAACTATTTTATAGATTAAATTGAATATACTGTTCATTCAACTGAAATAGTTGTCTTCTTTGAAGAATGGAAAGTCAATTATATATTAGAAAAAGGTGTTTTAATCTTATGTGAAATTAGTCTATGTGGGATTCCTTTTTTATATTCAAAAAGTTTAATCATAAAAAATTCTGGATAACTAGAAGCTTATCTTTCAAAAAGCAAAGAAATAAGTATTTTAAAATTCGTATAATTCACTTGAAAAAGTATATAGAGCTTTTGAAAAAAATGCAATATTCAATCAAACTTCAAATGGCGAAATTCGCATATTACTATAATTATGCTTTGGAATCTATAAACTGCATTTAAGCGTAAAGTAATTGAATTATTTTCTGTCATGTTTAATAATAATATCATATTATCAGCTTAAATATTGTGACGTGATGTGATGTGAGCTCTTTCGCATAACGATTCCACTTTGTTCATATTCGCATATTTTTCACTTTTGTTTATTTTAAATGGCAATTGACATCACATATCGTTTATTTATGTTTAATTTATATATGCATAAATATCTGTATTTGTATATATACGTCATTGCTATGCAATGCGATGCATTTCGATTTGTATTGATGCCATTTGATTTGCGCCCATCAAATTGCAAATGACAATCATCAGTTTCGGTTTGGGTTCGTTTCGGTTTCGGTTTCTGTTTCATTTTCAGTTTCAGTTACTGCAGTGGATTTGCGGTTAATCCAACTCCCTTTTCCGACCAAGCATGTACTCCCTGGGGAGTTATTAATCATGTGGGTGTTGGCTAAATGAAACATGCAACATGCAACATACAGCAAGGGACAAACAATAGTTGCATTAATGCACTTTGGAAAATCTTTTTGAAAGTTGTTCAGCATTTTTGCTACTTCATTTTGTTGAGTGTATGATCTTATTAAAGACGAGGCGTATGTAGAATTTTAGAGTAAACTGTGCTTGGTCGCTGTTGCATGCAACAATACATTTGCAGCACCGTATCGGGAGTCCATAACGTCCATAACGTTTCATATTTAACTAGAATCACAACGAAATGCAGTGATTATAAAAATTATATAGAAATCGCTTAAGGAACAAATTAAAACGCGGGAAAATATTATATTGAAAGTGGAGTCTCAGCAAATGGAAGTTGTTGCCGGAACGACGCTAATGTTGGTGGAGGCGTCGGAACGACAACAGCAACAACATCAGCAACAACAACAGCAACATCACAATCATACACGACTGTTGCAGGATTTAAACGGTCAAATGTCGAGTGATGCCAATCCAGGAGCTGGCAGCAGTGCATCGAGCAGTGATCCCACTGGCAACACTGCCAACACTGCCAACACTTGCAACACTGGCAACCCTGTAAACACGGTTGTCGCTGTAGCAGACAACATTACAGCCAGCACCTCGAACAGCTCTTCGGGCAACAGTTCGCCGGCAAAGGCCAGTTATCTGCATCATCATCATCTGCATCATGGCGCGCATCCACATCATTTGCATCATCATCCGCTGCACCACACGGCACCGCCTTCTCCACTGGCCACAGTGCGACAACAACAGCAACAACAACAGCAACAACAGCAGCAGCAGATTTCGGGTGCATCTACTCCACCAAATACGTGCATGGGCGTGTGCTGCTCCTCAGCTGCTGCTGCTGTTGCTGCCTCGTCGCATCATCATATGACCATGGGCCACGTGCCCCACTTGCCGGCCCATCACTCACTCTATCCGTTGATGGCGGCCGCCCAGCTGGGCTATGTCAGCTCGAGCGGACCAAGCTCGCTGGTCAATTCGCCGGCCCTGGGCAGACGCAAACGCTACACCAGCACATCGTCCAACTGTTCGAGTCAGTTCAACAATAACTACGCTGGATTGGATGTCGATTCACTAGATGATATGCTGCGTAAGGTAAGTTATAATTGGAATTTGTCACCAAATGAATATAGATATCAATTGATGATGTTATTCATCATATAGTTATTAGAAACCTATTCAATTATTGGGTATGATTAAATCTTTCTAAATACTTCGTAAATTGTGCTACCACAATTACAGCAATATTTTTTTATATTTTGTATTTCAATATATAATACAAAAATATTACTATATTATAATATTATCTCTAGAATTTTACCAATGGAAGCGTCGTTACACTCCGGTATTCAAACCAAGTTGCATATTTTTTATTCACATAGAACACAGTTTCAGATGAGCCGTAATGCTGGTTTTGAAACCCTTTGATGGTTAATGAACGGATTCTATTATTTCCGTATAATAAATAATACATTCGTCGTTTTTACCATATATCTTTGTCATGGTATATTTGTATCACTTTATTTCAACAGAAATCCGACATCCCGAATTCTCATTAAAATTATGCATTTCATATATATGTTTTGATTCAGTCAGTCAGTAATATTAGTTCTAAAAAAGTGATTAATCAATATACTAAATTGATTCTATAAGTATAGTATGAACGAAGTAATTGAATTGGAGCTTATGGAGATATTAATATGATATTATTTATGATTGAATCAGTATTATTGTTTCTAAAAATCCATGATTGGTCGTTTAGCTCAACGATTCTTAAAATGTAATAGGAGCGCGTTACTATTCATTTATTCATTTTATATATGAGTATATATATTGCATTTATTATTTTGTAAGCCTTATGATCGACCATATTACTAGTTCTGAAAATGTAATAAGCACGAATTTAAATGAAGTTCTAGCAGATAAGAATAGAAATATTTATTACCACTTTAATATTAAAGAAACGTATTTTAATACTTATTAAGAAATTAGTTACTAGATAGTAGTTAGTATGTGTATTCTATGTATGAAATTTATCACTTTCTGCTAACAAATCACTTGATTTTATCAACCAGAATTTTTATTTGATTACTTATTTGATAGCAGTCTGGCACTACAGTGATTCGACATATGTCAATTCAGGAACTATTGACATAATATTCTGTGAAATATTTAAGCAACTTCAAATGAATTATTAAAAACTTACAAATGGCATATGCTGTCCAATTCGGAATAGAGTTAGAGAAATTGACTGAGACAAAGATTTAGAGAGAGAAAGACAGAGTGTATTAGGTAGCAAGAGTAAGTACTGATCAGAGTACGAAGTAAAATGAAAACATTGATATATATTCCGTTTCAAGCTTCTCGAACTGCTCTCTCTGTCTTACCGTTTCCACAGTTTGTCTAGTCGTCTGTTTCTGTTTGTCCAAACCCGTAGTCGTAAATTGTAAGCCTAGTCCAGTCTCACAGCTTATGGTGCAGGGCAACCGCTGCCAGAGATGAGAGAGAATTTTCGTTCCACTCCCAAAAAAAAAAAAAATAAAAAATAAATTCTATATGCAACGTGTTTAACATTTTTAAGCGAAACGTTGGCATCGGACAGCACCCGGTACTCACAAAAAAGCGACCCATAAATAATATGCGACAAGTTTATTTTTTATTTTTTTAAATATGTGCATATGGGTATTTCTTTGTTTTGTTTTTATTGCTTTTGCAGTTGTCGTTGTCGTCGTAGTTGTTGTGGGGCATGCAACGGCATGCAAACAATTTAAATTTGAAATGCGCCCCACCGAACTGACCTAATGAGTAATGGCCTGTAAGGTGGTGCAGCAGTGGCAACCCTGCCATAGTCACACTCGATGCACCGTAACGGTTGTGGGGCAATAAGTGTGTGCTGCATGTGCACGTCTACCTATATGCGCCTACACTGAACAAAATGTATTTCTACTTGCCAAAACTTTAAATTCAAATATCTCTTTCGTTTTTGCTACCTTTGACAACCTTTCAACAAGGTCCTGCCAGATTCTTTTTTAAATAAAATGCACACTACGGAAGATACTTTGAGAATTTTTACTTGGGCTTCAAATGATAACCTCGGGAACACCTGCAGCTGTCGATATGTTGAACCCAATATTTCATGACCTTAACGCTTCAAAAGGTACGACCCTGCCAAATATTTTGGTTTGAAATGTTAGGTGATCATTTAAAGGGTGCGTTCACTCTGGAAGGTTCATGATGTCTAGTAGCTTATGAAGGTCCCTTTACTACTCCGAATCGGAGGCATATTTGGTATTGATGTTCTTTGATATTGAACGTAATATTAGCTAACTCTACTTAGGTCTATCAAAGAAAAAACATGTCTACTTAACATAGATTTATTCAAGCAGAATATGGTAGACACTATATCTTTCGACCAACTGGTCTCAAAGGTTGGCTATAATTAATGCGCCAGAGTGTAAAAGGATGAAAGTCAAGTCAAGTTGCTAATGAAAGACCCTTTACTACTCCGAATAGGTAACATATTTGGTATTGATATTCTTTGATATTCAATGAAATATTGTATTAACAAACTGTAATCAAGTCTACCATAATAACGCTTGGATGCTTTACATAGCTTTATTTAAGCATCAGATTACTATATCTTTCGCAAAACTGATCTCGTATTTCAGTGCGTCAGAGTGGAAAAGGGAAAAAGTCAAGCCAAGGGGGGTAGCTAACGAAATACCCTTTATATGCCATGCTTGGGTAGAAGAAACTTTTTGTTGCAGTGTATGCGTTACGGCTTTTTGGCCGCTGTTCGCATTTTATTAGCGATAATGAACTCTCCACTCCTGATGCCACGTGCGAAACTGAACGAAACCCAACGAAACCAAACCAAATGGAAAGCATTTGCTGTTGTTGCTGCTGCTGTCGCTGCTGCTTTTGTCGCTATTACAGTTGCTGTTGCTGCAACAGTGTGTCGCATTGGCGCTGCTTTACAATGGGAACAACACCAACAGCAACCCGGGAAAGGGTCGATGTGACTATCGATATCGGTACGTGGTGGTGCCAGCACTTTTACCCACTGTTATTGTTGCTGCAGGTGCTGCTACCATTGCTGCTTGCTGCTACCGTTGCTGTTGCTGTTGCTGCATTGCATTTGTGGCGGCCATAATGGGTCGGCTGTCGGTAGCCCCCAATTGCTGAATAGGGCCGTAACGGCGGAATGCGGCTGTTTGCTAATACCGTTTGCCATTGCAATTTGCTGTGGCATACTTTCAGTCGTGCAGCGCGTGCATAATGGCAATTTGAATAATGTGCCAGCAAATGCAAACATTTCATTGTTGGTTGCTGCCGCTTCCTTGATTCCTTTCTAAACCGCAGCCGAAAAGTAGTTGGTAGAAGCAGCAGATGCAGCAAAAATGCCAAATAATATAGGAAAGGGAAGTGGAAATGGAAATGGAAAATGAAAATGAAAAGGAACTGGAAAAAGGAAAAAGGAAAAAGGAAAAGAAACTCAGCATATCAACATAGAAGCAGCCTTGACTCACACACACTTCCAAAATAAAAGCTTACTTCGATTTATTTGAACGTTTGTCATAAACGCGCCCCACAAATTAGATGAAGCATACAAAATAGGCACAAACTTTGCCGCAATAAACGAATGACGAGCTCAAAGGCAAAAGCACAGAATGTCAAAAACAAAAAAAAATAATAAAAAGAGAGAAGAAAATTATATGAAAACAAAGAGTCCCAAAGAAACTTAAATCGAATTGGGCCTAACAACGGCAAAAGTCCCAAAAACTTGTTATCAAGTTCAGACCAAGTTTAAAGCATTTTCCACCATCCAGCTAACTTTGCGGTGACTATGGATGTGACTCTGGCTGTACCACTGCCTGATAAGTGGCTCAGCAGTTGAAAATCGCTTCAACAATAAAGGTCTACATCAAAGCCCTTATTGAGTTTCTGGCACTTGATCTTATTTTCAATGTGATCAGCTGCACGATTTTTATTTTGATGAGAATCTTAGAATAATGGCCACACTTTGTCTTTAACAGAAAAGGGTATACAACTGAAATATGTGCAAGTTGAGGAAATGTTTTCATACCAAATTTTCTTTAAATTTTCCCAACTATTTGAAAAATAGTGCGTAGTTTGGATTATATAATACCGATATAGACTATTTGAAATATGGAACAAATGAATCAAATTTCTTTCTCCGTTTCCATGTTCCTTTATTAAATTTAAAAAAAAAAATATATTCTTATTATAGAATAATTATATTGTACATTTAACCTATCTATACAATATGAGTTTGCGTTTGTTTGTTTTCGTATTTTCAGAACCTGTGTTTTTGTAGATAAATTTGTTTATTTGGTTTATCTATAAAACTTTTATAGATGACCCTTAGAGTGAGCTATTAAATTCTGAATAAAATAATTATATGCAAAAAAAAGTTCGATAAGGTAAACAATGCACACTGTCTGGGAAGTTAGAGTGTGGGCTACCCAGTTTATTATATATCTTCTCTATTCGTTTGTCTAGTTGTGGGTATGCTATATAGTAGACAAGATGAAGGCTTTTCTTCTTTTTTTATTTGGTGGAGGCAGGTTTGTTGGATGAGTTTGCTATGCCCTGGTTGCTCGTTAGTCGCCATGAAATGCCTTCGTTCTGGGAGCTGTGGCAGCCAACAAATGAGCAGCACCAGCAGCCCGCATACTGTCCGCAACTGCTATACAATACACATTTCACATAGTCCACACACACACACACACACACACACACACACACACACACACCCACACACACACACACACACACACACACACACACACACACACACACACACACACACCGACACACACCGACACACACCGACACACAGATACAGACATACACGCACTAACACATTGGCAATATCAACACCTCCATTGTGAAATAATGTTTTTATAAGCCACCTTTATGTAATGACAATGGGGAATCATTAAATGTCTATTTGCGCATTTTTATACCCATTAAATTATTTGATTGTTTACATAGGGTATATCAAAATTCAATCAGATAGCCAGTGATTTCAAATTTTAAATAAATTTACCAAAAATAATAATTTAACCGCTATACCTAAGATTGATTTACGCCAAAGCCTTTCTTTTCAAAAAGTATAATACTAAATAAAAATATATTATAGTATGCCTTCTAAATGTTCCATTATATTTTTGTATAAAACTGTTTAAGCATATGTTTCCATTTAAGAATTTTAATATTTCTAATGTATATCCAAAGGCGAAGCATTCCATTAAAAAAAAAAACATACTAATATTGATACAAAATATACTTATAAGTAGACAAATTTTAATGTATGATTTTCAAAAATTTTTTTATTAGTTTTAAAACATGTTAACATTTCAACAATATTCATATTTCTAGGGTATTTTTTAGTTGCTACACGAAGGAGACGAGCTTCTGTTGGTTTCTTTGTGTACGTAAACGCCTTTCACTTTTACTTTGGTGGGTGTATAGCAGTGAGCTATTGTCAGCATGCATGTGTTTAAATGAATTTCAGTTAATGAAATTATAAGCTTTTCATCTTGTTTGCTCTAAACAGATGTTACAGCCTTATCCTCCCCCGATCCTCTGTACTCTTTATTCGTCTAAGTCTTAAAGCTTTAAAAATTATGCCAACAGCAATTGGGAAGCATTTTCATTTCTCATATCGTGTGAATCTATGAGCAAAGCTTACAGAATGAGAGAAGACACACTGAAAAATGAGAAGAAAAATACACAAAAAGAAAGAAAGAGAAAGAGAGTGAGATAAATAGAGAGAGAGAGAGAGAGAGCGAGAGAAAGAGGGCAAAAAGAGCAAGCGAGTAAGAGAGAGGGAGCGAACGCGTTGGTGTATAAGTGCAAGCAAAAGAGCACTAGCGTGTGGAACCTGTTCTTGGCCCATAGAACAGGCAAAGGGCCCAGGCACACTATGCTAAGCAGCCAAAAGAAGAACAACAACAAAAACAAAAATACCAACAGCAACAAGTAGAAGCATGCATACAATTGGCATACCCTCAATATGGATGCTGCTAATGTTGCTGGTGTTGTTAACGGAGAGGAGCAACAGCAGCAGCAGCAGTAGCAGTAGTAACAGCAACAGCAACGGCATTGACAGTGGCAGCAGTAGCCATGCCCCACCAGAGATCATCTTTCGACAGTGCGAGGTTATACGCATTGAAATGTGCCGTGGCATTGGGTATAACGAGACATCCATGCCGAATTTGGTTGGACATGAATTGCAAACGGATGTGGATTACACGCTGCAAACATTTGCACCGCTCATCGAATACGATTGCAGTTCCCAACTGAAGCTATTCCTGTGCGCCGCCTATGTGCCCATGTGCACGCCCAAGGCTCCCGTACTCTCAATTGGACCCTGCCGCAGTCTGTGCGAATCGGTGCGCATGCGATGCCATCCAGTGCTTCAGGGATTCGGTTTTCCGTGGCCTCCAGCGCTTGATTGTGATCGTTTTCCGCGCGAGAACAATCATGAGACTATGTGCATGCCGGGTGAAACGCTGCCGCCCATGCAGGAACACGAGCTCTATGGCCAGAATATGTCAAATATGCATAAGTTTGGGGGTATGCCACAAATGCCCATAACGCTAGACTGTTCGGCGCTGGGAAAATCGCATTTGTATGTAAAGCTGCATCGTTCGGGTCGCTGTGCTCCACTTTGCGAGGCGGATATCTTGTTTACGCCAAGTGAGAAGCATCTATCTGAAATTTGGGTATCCACCTGGGCATACGCAGCGCTGGGACTTGCCTGCGTGGCCACGCTCTGTTTGTTGCTATTGGGCACCGATCATCACCACCATCCGCATGGTCGTGCCGGTGGTAATGCCGGCGCCAAATGGTCACGTTTGCTATCGCCATTGCTCTGGTGTCACAACATGGTCACCATTGGCTGGACGGTGCGTTTTATTGTTGGACGTACGGGTACAGCCTGTGGTACAGATCCCCAAGCGCCCAATGAGTCGTTGCTAATGGTCGATGGCCTCTCGAATGCGGCATGTGCCAGTGTGTTTTTGTTGCGCTATTACTTTGGAATGGCTGCTTGTGCCTGGTGAGTTTTCAACCTATCAGCGAGTTTCCTCTCTCGCTGTCTGTTTTTCTCTTTAACTTATTTGAACTAACCTTTATCTGTGCAGGTGGGCAATCTTATGTCTGGGATGGCATCGTGATATACGTCGCAATAGTCCGGACTCAAAGGGTCACATGGTACTGCCTAGCGGAAAGCGGAACGTTGCCGCCAATGGCAGTGGCAGCAGTAATACCGCCCAGCAGGATCTGGCGCGTAATAATTTCGTTTGTTTTGTGGCCTGGGGATTGCCAGCGTTTCAAACGGCAGCGGTTATAGTGATGCGTCTTGTCGATGCAGATGAGCTATTGGGTACGTAATCGTTTACCCATTGCCATTGACAGCATATTAATGATCTATCAATGCTCTATTCCAGGTGCTTGCTATGTAGGCAATCAGTCGGATAAAGCGCTTCAGGTGCTGGTCGCCACGCCAGTCTTTTGCTATTGGATATTCGGTTCAATGAATTTAATATCAGGCTATCTAGTTCACTGCCGAAACAAGGAAATTTTACGCAACAGCAACACGCTGAGCCTCCAACAACAACTGCAATTGAGCGCACACAACAGCTCCGGCATTGGCATATTCCTGTTTATCTATGGCAGCGCTTGTGCACTGCTGCTCCTGGCCGTAATCTACGAGTTCGCCAACATCGATGTATGGCTGAGTGCGAGGGAAACAAATACGCCGCTCTGGCCATATCTGATGCGCGCCTTTATGGAGCTGATATTGGGCATTTGCTGCTTTGCATGGATACTCGGACCGAGCATCTCTAGCATGTACAAACGTCAAATATCGGGACGTCCGTACAAACAGCCAACACAGTCACCGGCTACAACGAACACGTCTACAACAGCTGGTCTCGTAGAACGTGGACAGCATGCGCACACCCATTCCCATTCACAAAGCAGTTCGCGTGGATCACATATGGCGTGCAATAGTACCGTGGTCTCCTATCACTCGGTGCGTCCCTCACATCAGTCGATGGTCAGTGCACCGCCGTTGCTAAGCAGCCCGTACAATCATCATCAGAAGACACCGTCGCCAGCTGCCGGCGCCTGTTCAATATCGCTTAATCAAATGTCAAACTATTCGCTCGGACGAGGCGTCCACTACCAAAAGCAGCAGCAGCAACACCAGCAACAGTTGCATACGCCACAGCATTCCTCGCACCAACGTCTATATTACGCAGCACAGCAGAAGCAACATCCGCATCATGCAAACTATACGCATTATTCACAGCAACAACGTTATGGCAATGAGACACTGCTCTGAGCAGCAGTTGGAATTGAACTTGTTGGAGTTGATGTTGGCATTCCCACCTAGGTATGTATGTGGGTATATTGTTACCTCAACTAGAACTGGCATTAACACTTCGTCTTTCTTTGCAGTTGGGCAACGTGAAGAGAAGAAGAAGAAAGTCTGATAAATGTTTCACAACGTTCCTGCTAAGTTCAGTCTAGTAATCGACTCTGGCTATTTGGTATTGATATAATAAGAGATAGAGAGAGAGGGGGGGGTGGGGTTTCGATGAAAAGGTGGGGATAAAACAATGATGCAATGAAATTTCAAAATGAATGAAATCAAACAGAGGAAGTCATGTCAATGCAGTTGTCAGTGATCATTCAAAATAGTATTTCATGGGAAGGTTCTCTAACCCAAAATAGAATTGTTAAAATTACTTGATTAATGCGTTAGTAATAGGGGGAAATCGAAACCACTCTATACATACACGGTGTACGTTATACGATAGAACATATATAATATACGATATACGATGTAATGCTGATACCATAACAACTGAGCTCTCTGTCAATAGAATTTCAAGATCCGCTTGCAATGAGTTTTCAGAACTGCTACTTAACTATTATTTTTATTCGTTTTCTTTGTAATCGCTTGTGTGTACTTAAATCATTCAACTAATTTTGTGTCGTTTCAATTTGTGTTGTGTTGTAAACGTCGTAAAATGATCTATAAATAGGGCATGAGTTACCTTGGGATGTATAGATTGCAAATACCATTCATGTGCTGCATAGCTGCATGTTTTATTTATGTCAAACATATAAACAACACGTTCTAGATGTATATTAACTATGATTCACTATACGTACATAATGCTGCTGCTTGTATGTATGTTAGTAACCAAAGTACAATCCATTTTCAACAATAATGCTTGCCCCACATATATACAATACATATATGTATATATACATATAAATATTTTTTTTTATTAGGATAAATTGTATAAATTTTATTTTGCCTTTTTTTTTTTTGTTTGTTTGTGTATTTAGGCAGCAACATATAGTGTGATATTATGATTCATTTTTTAGAGATAAAGCAAGCACAAACAAAAAAAAATGCCCTAACATTGCTATTGACATACAAATATACTACAAATATTAATACATGTATGTTATAGTATATAGATCACTTATATTATTTTACTTACTGTAAACTTCAAGTGTACTTAATTCGCATTATTTGTATTCAATGTGCCATTAGCTATAAGAACTTACCAGAACTTCCAAATGTACTTAAAAACTTATGTTAGATTGCATATAAAGCAAGAGATAGAAAACAATCGTTAATACTATCGCCCAACGATAGTGAACGATAGGCAGGAAGCTATAGTATTCAATATAGTTCCATTATAAAATGTTCTAAATTAACCATATACTATATACATATTTTATGAAAAAAACAAAACAATGCTTTACAATTGTTTATATTTGTAATTTGTATTTTGTAACTAATTTTTATAGCGAATAAAGTGTCGAAAAGTAAAACATTTCATTTCTTTACATCCATTATA
>JBANCZ010001308.1:0-22752 GCA_037040025.1 Sphaerogastrella javana | reverse complement strand
ATTTAGCGCATTTTCGCAGCTAGTATTTGCTAAGTGAAAAGAGTTGCCAAAACTAAACTCTTTTCCTTATAAAAATTCCGATTGCATACTTTCGCCCATGGACGTTAAATATGAAAAGGTCGCTGTTACAAATGGCAAATGTTTTGCTATGTGCAGTGCCAGTAGCAATAAATTAGCACAAAATGCATTGTATATACATATTAGTATAGTATATGGTATATGTATTTGTTTTTGTGTGTTTTGTTCCAAGTCTAATTGGGATTGATATTAAACAACAATTTTGCCATAATCCATTTGAATTTCTGAGCATGCTGCATAAACAACTCAAGGAAAAAGTTTGAGCGGAAAGCAAAACCGAAAACAAAAACAAATATAAGAGCAAATAAAGACAAGAATAAGATGTAAGCACACAGAGATAGACACACACACAGAGAGACAAAGAGAAGCTTACACACACAGAAAGACATACACACACGCACACATTCATAGCCTAAACTGTAAGCTATAAACATGGGTATAGTCAACACTAAGAGAGTTGTTGATTAAGAGAGGGAGTAAGGGAGTAAGAGAGAGCGCGTGTAACGGCAGAAACCGAAGACAGAAACCACTCAAACTACCGCTGGCAAATTTGTGGCCACTTGTTGTTGTAATTGCCCTGGTTGTTGTCTTTGCTATTGTTAGTGTTTTTCTTGTGATTGTAGTTTTAGCTGCTGTTGTTGTGGTTGTAGTTCTTGCTGCTGTTGTTGTAATTTCAACTGTTGTTGTAATTTCAACTGTTGTTATTGCTTTTGTTACATTTGTTGTTTATGTATTCGCTCAAATGAAAGTTTATGCCCTGACTTGGCTTTCATTATCCATTTGTTTCACTGACCAAGCGATAAGTGAAATAAAATGAGCTTCGGTTCACCAACAGCACGAACAGCAGCAGCAACAGGATCTGGGCCATAGGCTATGCCATGACCCCAAGAACCTCCCCGTGGCTATCTCCGGCACTGCAGACAAATAGCCAAGTAGTCAAACAGGCAAACAGCCAACAGAAACCAGCTTCATCTCCGGCCAAAAACTAAGCAGCTTGCGGTGCCGTAAATTCATTTAGCAAACTGACTAAGAAATGCTTGCGTTCATTTTGCTGGCTAACAAAACTTTCTCAAATTTACTCTCGCTTTCTCTCTCTCCCTCTTTCTTTCTCTCTCTCTCTCTCTCCCTCTCTCTCTCTGTCGCAATTCTCCAGTTTAAGCTGAAGGCTCTCCTTCCCCTCTACAAGCCCCTATTAAATCTCTGAGCCCTCTTTTCCCTCCCCTATCATACTTAGCCCTCATTCAACAATTCATCAAAAACTGCAGCCTGTGACCCATTCGAGCCATTCGAGCCATAGAGCTGGGTCAACTTTGGATGACAGGCTCTGCTCTCAGACTCAATCTCTCTCTCTCTTTCTCTCTTTACTTTGCTCTAGCTTTAGCTCTACTGTAAATGCATTGCCCTGCTCTTGCCCTTGGTTCACTGTGAATGGCCCGAAAATTCGCTTCAACTGAATTTTGCTTTTGCTTTTGTGCCATTGCTACAAAACTGTTTTGGCCAACAACTTTTTTTTAAAGCATTTTTCACTTAATTTTTCGTTTTTTTGAGAGGGGAAATGACAGCCAACGTTATGCTGCACACACATACATTTGTTACAACTGGGTGTGTGAGTGTGAGTGTGTGTGTGAGTGTGTTAGTTAGTATAAATTGTTGTCAAACTGTAGCAAAAGCATTTCAAGACGCTGAATTCGGTTGCAAAAGTTTTGCCCAGTTATTTAATTGAATTTACCACCCGAAGGCGTTGCTACGTCTCTCTCTCTCTCTAACACCATTCATTCTCCTCCCTCTCTTTCTATCATTCATTCTCCCTTTCTCTCTTTCTTTCTCTCTCTTACTCTTCACATAGATTTGTTTTGTATGCTTAGATTTGTCCTTGTCACGCCCATCACATTACGTGACGTTGTTGTAGTAATTGTTGTTGTTGTTGTTGCTGATGCTGCTGTTGATGTTGCCACAGCTTTTGGAATTGCACTTTCGTGCCGCCTCTCGCCCCACCCCTCAACCAACTTGGAAAAGTTTCTATGACTGTTTATTAAAGAGCTAAGCGCACTTTATAAGCTTATGGACAGGGCGTGGCCCCAAGCAGACGAGCTGCATTCATGCAACAGAGTGTTGCAGTGGGTGATAGTGTGTGTGTTTGTGTGTGTGTATGTGTGTGTGCGTGGCATTGTGGCACAATGCTGCAGCATAGCGTGAAACGAGCATAAAAATGTTTGCCATTCAACAAAACAATTCAAATTAAATAGAAACTCACAAATGCCACAGACTCAGACTAAGCCTTAGCCTCAGCCTCATCCTTAGCCTCGCCCTCTCCCTCAGCCTCCCTCAGCCCTCAGCCTCTCTCTCTGCCTCTGCCTCTGCCTCTGCCTCTTCCACTACCTCAACCTCTGCCTTTGCCTCAGTCTCTGCTTCAGCCTCAGCCTCTGCCTTTGACGTTGACATCAGCAGCAAGAACAACAACAATAACAACAACAATTACTACAACATTTATAATAACAGCAGCAACAACAGCTACAAGTAAAATTTTAAGAATAACAGCAATTACGGCTACAACAATAATGAGAACAAATTATTTAGCTACATTTTTCTTCTTGTTATTTTTATTTTAAGTGTAGAATCCGTAGAGCAGTAAGAATGTACCTTAACAACACAGCGCTATACTTTTATATCGAACCAAACCTCTGTATGAGGATTCAAAATGAATACAAATAGAGTTAACTAACTATTTAACGTCCCATAGTCTTTGCAAACCCTTGCCGCTTAAGTCACCTTAGTGGCCGAGCGGATATTAGTCGTCTTGGGAGTCGGCTGCTTCCTGATCGGGAATATATATACTTTGTGGGGTCTGCCACGCCTCCTTCCTCAATTTTACTCGATTTTCTTTCATTTGAAGCTGCTTTTAAAAATAATATTGCATAACTTCAGGCGCAGCTCTAACAGCCAACGCTTACAGTAGCTCTAGCTGTCTCACTCGCACGTTCGCTTGCTCTCGCTCTGGCTTGCCGCTTCCCACACTCATCGTGGGTATGCATGCCGTCTCACTTGCTCTAGGGCTTTAAGTGTACATATATGTAAGCATTTTTAATTGCGGCTGCAAATTGTGTGCTTATGTGTGTGAGGGAGAGGGAGAGTGTGAGTGAGAAAGAGTGTGTGTGAGTGTTTGAATGTGTGAGTGTGTGTGTGTGTGTGTGTGTGTAAGTGTATTTGTGTTGCCTCAAAATTCGACAAGGCTTTGATGATGACTAAGATGATGATGATAATGAAAATGAAGATGATGAAAATGATGATGATGATGATGATGATGATAATAAAGATGATGATTAAAATTATCATTATGATAATGCTGATAATGATTATGACAATGATTATGATGATAATGATGATGATGATGATTATAATGGTGATGATGATGACAATGATCATTATAATGATGGTATTGATAATGAGTTTTGCACTTTCGTTTTGATAATAATGATTATGAAGTTGGTACTGATGATAATAATGAGAATGATGATGACGATGATGGTTATGATGATAATGACGATAGCTTGAGCTGCAAGCTTTACACTTTTCCTCGTTTTGCTGCATTTTCTTATTGCATTTGCACACATTTTCATTATGTTAACATTTTCTTGACTTTTTTGGCCAAAGGGAAAATCAAAGAGAGAGAGAGAAAGAGAGAGAAGGAGAGAAAGAAAAAAAGAAAGAGAGAAAGAGAACGAATTGGAATTGTGCTGAATTGAGTTAAGTTTCGCTTGCTGCTCATTAATATGCGTGAGTGGAAATGGGGAGGGAAACGGAAAAACTACGCCGGATTTAATATTATTAAATGGCGATGAAAGTCTGAACCACACCAACACTTAATATAATGATGACTGTGTGGGTGGGTGTGTTGTGTGTGTGTGGGTGTGTGTGTGTGTTAACACGGGTTTTCGGCGTTAAACGCAATTAATTGCTCACACTTCACACATGACCGACAAAACAGTCCTGACGGACGGGCGGACGGACGGAAGCGCCTCAAAGATGCCCTTAGCAAAAGCAACAGAGAGCAAGAGAAAGAGAGGGTGAAAGATGGATAGAGGGAGGGAGAGGAATTGCCTGTTCGTGCGTTTAATACCACGTTCAGGCTGAAATCTGATGCGGGTACGGAAAGGCAAAGGCAAACTGGAATATATGTATACATCTAGGATTGCAGCTGCTAGAAGAAGCAGAGGGTAAAGCGCATGGAGCGCTAGAGGCACATTCAAGCGGCCAATGGGTGGGCTGTGGTTTGTGGACTGTGGACTGTGGACAGTTGGGTGTGGTTGTGTGTGGGGGAGGGGGTTCGGAACTTAATTACGCACGTATGACTGTTTAAATTGGGTTTTCGGCTGTTCGGTTCGAAATGTTAGTTTTATGTTAATTAACCATTGTTTATGCCAATTAAGGCGTCTGCATTTGCTCCAATACAGATCCAACAGCTCGAAACAGCTCGGAACAGTTTGGAACAGCATGGAACAGCTTGAAACAATATCCAAAACATCTGCTGCCTGTGGTAGGATGATAATATTTGCCGCAAGTGTGCACAACTAGAGCAAATAGATTTTCAGACGTCGCCGGAAAAGCACTTAAAAGTAAAGCATATACACACACACACACACACACATACATATATGTATATACATATACACACACACTTGCAACTAAACATTTAACTATGGCAAACACAACATTTTATGGCACATTCGAGAGCTGCAAAATTGCTGACATGAGCGCAATTTGATTAAAAGAAAGAGAACTCTTGAACTTTAAAACGATTCTTCAATTTTGTAACAGAGTGTAAACAATTGCTTTCGAAGTTTTTAGCACAGTTTAAGCCAGTTTAAGGCCATAGATTGTGTATGCTAATACTTCTAATACTGTATGTGACAATGATATGAAAATTATCCTAAAACATATTAGATCAAATGGGACAAATAGGCCACATAGTGCATATAAGACAATGCACAGTTAGCTATAACTGTCACTGACAGCATAATAGAATACAGAGACATGGCTCTGGCAAATCCTATCTCTCCCCATCTATATATATCTCTCTCTCTCTCTCTGTATGTGAGTGTGCCTCATGTAATACGCTCCATACATGCCAAGGAATTACATATAATTCGTCTCAGATTTGATACGCTCAGAAATTTGACAATAGACATAGAAGCAAAAGGTGAAGGCGGTAGCAACAGAGACGGCGAAGCGACGCCAACTGCGACGTCGACGTCGACATCAACGTCAACGTCGACGCCTACTTCAATGTAACTGTAAGACGGTGAAGCTCATAAAACGAAATAGGAACAGCAAGAGCAAAAGCAACAACAATAACAGCAGCAACAGCAGCAACAGCAGCAGTAGCAACAGCAGCAGCATTAGCAGCAACATCAGCTGAAGCAGAAGTAGAAACAGAGACAGCAGCAACAAGAAGAACAAGAACAACAGCAGCAGCAAGAACAGCAGAAATCTAGCAGAAGCAAAGCAAAAAGAGAAACAGAAGTAGAAACAGCAACAGCAACAGCAACTGAAACGGAATTCTCAATTCTCAAACGGTTTTTCGGTGGTTCCAGTGTCTGCTCAAAGACAAAGGGAAATGGTAGCCAAGGCAATGCGAGGATTTTCGTGTAAGCTCTGCCGCTATGCCGTTCACCCGTTTGGCCCGTTTACCCGCTTGCCCGCTCGCACTCTCATGCCCATGCTCTCTTTTACACACACACACACACGCTCTCCCTCTCTCTCTATCTCTCTCTCTCAGTCTGTCTCTTTGCTACTCTGTCATTGTCTCGCGCTCTGCCAGCAGCAGACGCTGTCACATACATATGCGATTCTCCATTATATTTCTGTGTATTAGATGTACGTGTGTGTGTGTTACTTATACAAATGCATGCATGCGTGCATGTGTGTGTGTGTTTGTAATGCGCTCTCTTATGCTCGCCTGTACGGCCGCCACATTTCATTTCACTTAAGCTCTTTTAAACATATTTAAAGTACGTGATGTTAAATGTCTTCAGAGCATTTCTACTCTCTCTCACAATGGATAGGCAAAGCTCCTTTTCTCTCTCTCTCTGTCTCTCTCTTCCACTCTTTCTCTTTGTGTGTGTTCGGTTTCATTCTTTACCTTTTGCATAAGCAAATTTTAATATGTTTAACTCGTTTCGGGCGGTTACGAATAACTTTTCAAGTCGCTGAGCGTTAATTTTTGAACAGCTATCAGCATTGCTCACCCGCAACCCCCACAACCGCCACCCGCAACTGGGCTACGTCTCTGGTGTATGTATGTGTGTTTGTATGTAGCTTAGGCACATAAATGTCAACTGGCGCACTCATCCATCAATGAGCTTTGAAAAATTAACACTGTGAGTGACAGAAGCAAAAGGACTAAAGGACTAGACCACCGACTCCTGTTCTCCTTTTTCCGGCATCTTTCCCTTCACCGCTTTCCCAACTGTGGCTCTGTCTCGCTCTTGCACATTGGCCTGTGTGTGTGTGTGTGTGTGGCCTGTCGGTTTAAATTATGCAAAACGTTACAATTTCCCGACTCGAAGGTATTGCAAAATGAAAATGATGAATTGTGTGTGGCCAAAGAGTTAGTGGCATGTACCACCGTGGCTAATGGGCGTGGCCGAATGCCCTAGACAAACAACGTGACGAAACCAAACGAAACGAAATGAAACGAAGCGAATTGAAACGAAACGGTACGAAATGAAACGAATCTATTTGCTTATAGATTCAATTCGATTAACTCGCATTGCACTCGTTCTCTCATTCTCATTCGCCTCAATTGCTACGTGACTAAGTGCCGCCTTGAGGATATCCCATGCTTACACTTAGCAAAATGAAATTATATAGAAATATAACTACATTTTACTAAATTTAAATATTTTTTTTTGTAATTATTTGAAATTGCCATAACTTGAAAGTTGACCTTTTTTTTGCTTCTTTGACACGCACATGTGGCATGTGTAGCCCTTAACTATGATTAAATTGGCTTGTCATAATTTTGATATTTTTATAGCTCTGCCAGCAGCTGCGACCAGACCCTTGACCTGCTGAACTGTAAGAGACAAACGCCACTAATGAAAAAATAATAATAAAAACACAGCGGCGCTCGTCTAACAGATCTTCTCTATTACGCTGCTTAAACAGCACTAAAATAGACAAAACAATGTGAGCTTAGGCAATGACGTGGGTGGGATGATGAGGACAAAGTGAGAATGAGCAACGATGAGCAAGAGCGCATAGAGCTTATTGTCTAGCCGAGAGCGCGCTGAGACGATCACAGACCCGATTGCCACAGCCGAACGCCGATTGCATAGGGGAGAGCCGAAAGCATGGGAGAGAGCCAAATGCATAGGCGAGATCCGATTGCATTGGCGAGAGCCGATAGCTTAGACGAGAGCCGATTGCATATTCGAGAGCCGAATATATAACTGAGAGTCGAATGCATAGGTCAGAGCCGAAGTCATGGTCGACAGCCGAATGCATAGCTGAGAGCCGAATGCATAGCTGACAGCGCATTGCGGAAGAGAGTGCGCGTATGAGCCACGCGTGCGTCTCTTTTTGTCTCTCTCTCTCTCTCTCTAGCTGTAGTTGCCGACATAAACAATAAAACGTAACGCCATTGTCTTTGATTAAATACGAAGGGTTAAGAGGCTCAAGGTCAGTGCGGACGGATTCCTTTTTATTAAAGATGATTTGGTGTTAATATCTACGTACATTTAAATAAACATAAGGGTTTCTTACATTAAAAGGAATCTGTCATGTAATTAAATTTACTGTTTGCATAAAACAAATCATAAATTTAAATGAGATTTATGTAGAAAAGAAAAGCAAATGATTTATGCAGCTTTAATCCAATGCTAATACAAATATGCCATTTATTCAGTCAAGCGTAAAGTAAGGCATCAACGGGAAATTCTATACAATTTTTATGAATAATATGCAGTAGAATGAGTGCAATTCGAATCATTCAAGCTGAATTGCGAGCATATACTATAATACAATATGAGCTTAGGTACTTCTCTATATATGTATATATTTTTGATTTTTATTTTCTTTGGATTTTTTTTATTTTTGGGTATTTGCATTGTGGCACTTAAGCAGTAGTTGCCACAATTCTCTGTATGGTGAATGGACTCTCTCTCTCTCTCTCTCTCTCTCTCTCTCTGTCAATTTGCAACAACGTTGTGAAAATTCGCAAATTTCTAGCTCTAAGCTGCATTTTTTCTGTTTTTTTTTTATTCACATTTTGGGTTATATTTCCATTTCCCTTGCGTACCTTTTGTGTGTGTTTTCTATGCTCTCTCTTTTTTTTCGACATTTTCTATTCACTTTGATTTCGATTTGAACAGCAAATACAGCAACACACACACAAACACACACACACACACACACACACATACACACACATACATACACATGTGATCCCTAGCATTACCAGCCATACAACTGCACCCACAACCACACCCACACCTGCACCTGCACCAGCACCAGCACCCGCACCATTGCACCCACAGCAGTAGCACCACTCCAATCTCCACTCCTCTCCAGCTTGCTAATACTTTTTTACCATATTTCTCTCTTGTCTACTTCTAGTTGTGCTTTTGTATTTGCCCATTTTAATGAGTGTAGCAAACAACAACAACAGCAACCATAAAAAACCACAACAACAACAACAACCACACAACAAACTGCATTTTATACATCTAACAACTACAAAAACAACAACTACAACAATCATCATCAATACACAATGTGACAATAAAACAATCAAAAAGTAGAGCAAAAAATTAAAAATTAAAATAAAAAAAAAAAACAAAAAATATAATAATTAATAAACTAATTTGAGTTGCACCACATATGTTTAAACAAAAAAAAAAGTGAACAAAAATCATAACAACAACAACATCAAGTGATAAAGCAACACAACAACATCAACATCAGCATCAACATCAACAACAACTACTACAACAACAACAACAACAACAACAAGAGCGAAAGGAATCACAACAACAACAAAAAGAACACACACTTAGCTGCCTTTAATGCTGAATGTCCTGCACCTTTAGTGTCTCTTGGTGTTTTAGCGTGTGTCTGTCTCTTTGTCTCTGTGTCTGTGTGTCTCTGTGTGTGTGTGTGTTTGTGCGTCTCACTCTGTCTACCCCCAAAGTCCTCTGCCTGTCAACCACACACTCTTTTTTCTTTCTTTCTTTCTTTCTTCTCTCTCTGTTTCTTTCTCTCTTCCACTCTCTCTCTCTCTCTCTCTCTCTCTCTCTGTGTCTCACGCTACAGCCCCATTGGGTGTCTAGCACCAAGCACTAGAGCACAACAACAACACCACCAACGCTAAAGTCAAAAGTAACGGGGCAACCACCAAGACCAACAACAACAACCACCACCACAAGCACCACAACAGCAACAACAACAAGAACCACAATAAGCAGAGCTAGAGTAGAAGCAACCACCGATACCGATACCGATACCGTTACCGTTACTTTTACCGTTACCACCGCCACTGTTACCGTTACTGTTACTGTTACAGTTGGCAACAAGCAACAGAGCACCCGACCAGGTCAGTGTCTGTGTGATTACCCCACTCCTGCTCGCCACACCACCCACATACCAGCACCACAATTGCACATTACTACCATAGATACCCACGGCAGTATTACTACCGCATGGAGCGCGGCACCAGCGGTGGTCAGCAGCATCAGTCGCAGTCCCAGTCGCACCACCACCAGCACCAACAGCACCACCAGCAGCACCATCAGCAACAACAACAGCACCACCATCAACAACAGCAGCAACAACAGCATACATCATCACGACACCAGCATGTGGTGTCCGTGCACAGCTACGATCCGTATATGACGGCCGGTGATGCGGATGAGGAGCATACCTCGGGCACATCCTCATTTGATAATCCCGCTACAAAGAAGAAACCACCCAAGCTGAAGCCCATTCATCGCTCCCTATCGATGGCCATTGAGAATTATGCACCGATCGCCACTGAGCTCGATCTTGATCTGGATGATGGCTTTATAGTGCATCATGAGCAGCCGCTGATCCACCGCTCGGCGTCGCCGCTGCCCGTGCGATCGTCTGCACCGCCGCAGACCCTAGCACTTCCCACTCTCCCCCAACTACAACAACAACAACATACGCATGTGGCTGGTGGCGGCAGCGGTTCCGTGTCGCCGGCACTATCCGCACGCCAGCAGCACCAACATCACTACCAACAACAACAACACCACCAACAACAACAACAACACCAACAACAACAACAACACCAGCTGCATATGCACACATTTCAGCAACTGGCCGCACAGGCAGCTGCTGCCCGCCACCACCAGTTGCCACATGGCACGCATGCGCACCCGCATTCGCACCGCCAGCACCCGCACTCGAGCTCCACCAGCTCACCCACCTCGCACGCGGTCAGCCCCGTCCTGGGACAACAGCAGCACCAACAGCAACTGCAGCAACATCAACAACAACAGCAACAACAACAGCACAGACAGGGTCACCAGCCGGATATTTATCTGGTCAGCAGCAGCAGCCTGGGCGATAATGTGGGCGTGGGCGGCCTGGGCATGGGCTTGGGCCTGGGCCTGGGTCTGACACGCTCGCCGCTGGGTGGCAGCGGTAGCACATCACCGATACAGTTCATCGATGTCGATGATATGCTGCCACGTGCCACACAGCAGCAGCATCACCAACAGTCGTCGCAGCAGCTGAAAAAGAATCTGTTCCGGCGCTCAGACACCATTGACGTACATCCGTCTACCAATTTTCAGATGAAGAAAACGCATTCCTTCCACGCACAACAGGATCCCGCCGCCATGGAGCAGATACAGCTGGCCGTTGCTGCCGGCTCCGCCAGCTCCAGTCGACGCACCAGCTCGGTGCGTGCTAATTTCCTCATGCCCGGACCACCAGCCGGCAAGGAGATCTCCCGTTCGCCCTCGCCCAGCCGACGGGGATGTCGTTCGCATCGGTCGTTCAATGATCCGGGCCGGCGGCCCAGCAGCAAACCCGAGTCCGTTGTTGAATCACAGATCCGCCATCCCTCTCTCAACGATGATCTGATGGAGCCAATGGATCCCCATTCGCTCTTCCCGCAGTCGAACCTCTCACTGGAGAACGAACTGTTCGTGGAGTCACGATCGCGCAGCAACAGTCACACCAAAATGGAGGAACTGGGCGTTGCCGAGCTGGCTGCCGCCGCCGTTGCCGTGCAGCGCATGCGCAAGACATCCGGCTCCTTTGAGGAGACGGCGCCCGGCGCCCTCGTCGCCGGACACAGTGCCACACACCCGCCCTCCGCCTCTGCCTCGAACAGCATCAAGCAGAAACGCGAACCCCATCCACATTCGCGCCAGCAGAGCACGCATAGCCTCGAGCTGGACGGCCGACCCTCGACCAGCGGCGCCGCCGCTTCACATACGCTGCAGCTGCACAGCGCCGCGGCGGCAGCCAGCGCCGCCTATCATTTCAAGCGTGGCGCCCAGCACGGACGATCCCTCTACCTGTCGCCCAGCAACCTTGAGGAGCTCACCGTGCATCGACCCGGGGTGCTGGCCGCCGCAGCCGCCTTTCAGGGCACCAATGCCAGCGCCAGTGTAAAACAGGCCAAGGCTCTGCACAGCGCTAGTGTCCGACTGCGCAATTACAGGGAAACTTTGAGCGCGACCAAGAAATCGAAGAGCTTCATTGGCGACGGCAGTGGGAGCGGCGTAACGACGTCCGGCGATGATTTTGAGCTTACTTCACCCCACCGACGCAACAGTCGTCCGCTATCCACGGCGGTGCCCAGTTCCGCCACCGCTGTGGTCAATGTGGACGAAATCAAGCGCAGTCCACGTCCAATATCTGCTGCTGCGGCCGCCTTCATCGAGGAGAAGCGTCCCTCGTTCGAGCGCAAGGCTTCCCTCACCTACGAGCAGGAGCTGACCGATGCCGCCTTTGCCGCCCAGGTGCTGCGACCCTTTCACCACAAACTGGCCGCAGGACGCAAGGCCTCCATCAGCGGTGGCTCCCACAAGCTTAAAAAGAAATCGCTAAGTGACGAAACTGACGAGGACGAGGAGGCCGATCGCAAACGCAAACGCATCGTCTGCATCGTACTGGCCACGGTGCTGCTGTGCCTGGTGTGCGCCAGCGTCTTCGTGGTCATTGTTACGCTAACCTCTGGCGCTGGACAGAGCGGCAAGAAGACGCAAACGTATACCAGGGATACGCCGGTACACTACCCGGGCATACGGCCCTGAACTCGAGCAACAACAACCAGAATAACAGGAACTGCAGCCACAACAACAACAGCAACAACAACTGCAACAGCAACAACAATTGCAACAGCAACAACAATTGCAACTGCAACAGCAACAAACGTATATTTCTTCATTTCGCTGGCACTTCCGTTTCCGCTTGGCCTCACTCAGACCCTGATCTTCCGTTGCCCATATTTCTTGCTGCCAGCGTCATTTTTGCTGCCACAACTACTGTTCCAGCTTCTTCTTCTTCATCTTTTTCTTCTACCACTACCTCTGCCTCTTCATCTTTCTCTTCGTCTTCCTCATCTTCCTCGTCTTGTGCGTGCGTGTAATGGGCGAACGCCTCAATTGTTCTTCGCGTTGCCAAAATGCAGACAGCGAATTGGCAAAAGTTACAGCAGCTTCAGCAACAGTTCCATATCCAGCTACAGCTCCTTCCGGCTAATTGAGCAGCAACAGCAGCAACAACAACGGCAGCAACATCAACATCAACAACAGCAACTGTTGCTGTTGCAACAAGCAGCGGCAACAATGGCACTTGCAACGCTATTCCGAAACAAAACACATTAAACGCGTCTGTAAGTTGGCTTCAAAATGCTTTTATCTACTATATTTACCCTTTCAACTTTCACACTCCCCAAAAACCCCCAAACCACCCTCAAAAAGTGTAAGTGCAAGTGCAAATGAAAAACAAATACTAAAACAATAGTGCATAGTGAAAAGATTTTAATTGGAAAGTGCATAAACGATACGTTTAAATTGGTGCTAAATGAATTATTAAAAAGTGTTTAAAATTATCTATTAATTATTAAAAAGTATTATCTTCATATTTATCTGAAGCATTTTAGATTTATTTTAATGATTAACTATAACAATTAAAGCTCATATTAATTTAAAATGTATTGTATTAATGGTAATTACAGCATTTTGTTTATTAATTAATTTACATGTTTTATAGAAGTAACTAACATTTATTTTAAGACAGTGAAAACCTTGCTTTTAAAAGCATTTTCTCAAAATTTGCATGGTGTAAGCTTTTTGCAATATTTGAGCTTTGCAATTCGAAATTTGTTGAACAGTTTAACAACACTGTTCTACATTCAACGCACTGTTGCATTACACATTTAATGTTATGCAAAAAAAAAAAATATATAACGTTCATGGCATGTACAGTCTTTTGCTAAAAAAGTAAAGCTGATCAAAAAAAAAATATGCCATGAAAAAATAGCGCTAAAATCGATAGGAAAATGTCGCTTTGTCCCAACTTAACTCTCTCTCTCTCTCTCTCTCTTTCCCTTACTTTCTCTCGCTTTCTCTCTTGCTCGCTGTAGCTGTCACTGTCGTATTGCAAGCAAGCTTTTATGATTTATTTTTTGTTGCTTTTCGTAGTAAAAACATTGAAAGTAAAGCCTCTTTAAAAACCCGTCAAAAATGCCTTCAAAATAATATGCAAAGTTTTCAATTCTAAGCAGCGCTCACAAAAATTTCACCAAACAAAAAGTTGCCAATGCAAATAGCTATGGAATTATAAATGCTATTTGTTGTTTCATATATTTGTTAGACCCTGTATAAAAAAACATAAAAGGGTGTATTGACATTGTGCAAAGTCGATCTATGTGTTTTAGAGAGAATAAATCGTGTGCAAATTCCGATAGTTTATTTATTTTTCTACAAGTATTTCAACTAAATACATACGATGTCTGTCTACCCTTTAACGAATTATACACTTGCTTTTACTATCGATAACACATTATAGTTATGAATTATCGATATAAGTTACAGAAATCGATTTCAAAATATAGCAACGAATATAATATACTGCCACAAAAATACAATGTTCTACCGAATATACCAAAAAGAGGGGTTCCTACTACCGGGCACCTACCCTATTGTTGTACATTTTATCATATTTTATTGTGTGCGTTCTACCAGTGTTGGCCAACAAATGCGCATGAGTTAGCGTTGATGTGGCCAATAAATACTAAAGTTAGGCTAATGCACAAAAAGGCATCAACAAAAGGCAAATATAAATATAATATATATATATATGAATATATATGAATATATATATATATAAATTTTTGTACATTGTTAAAAAATGCCCCGTCGTGTTTTCAACAAGTTTTTATTTGTGATTTCGCATGCGTTGTTCTGGTAATTTAAAAGTCAATAAGATCAACAATAAAAAACCACAAAAAAAAAGTGAACAAATTTGCAAATTTGCCATGCATGCACATGATTTTTGAATGAACCTGAACCTGTATTTTTTTCTTTTTTTTTTGGTAATTTTATTGCTCGATTTTGAGCCTGTTTACTACACATGAGTAAATATGACTATGAATATTGCAAATTGTCAATTTATGTTAAATGGAGTTGGTAACAAAAAGTAACAAAAAGCAAACAATTTCTGTAAAAAAGAAATCAAACATTGTAATTGAGTCTTGTATTCGGCCTAGGGATAAGCCAACAAATTTATGGCAATTATATCGGGTTTATCAATACATATCCAACTGAATTTCACAGATTTTCACAGAAAACGAGAAGAAATGAAAAGAAAGCAAAAGGTCAGTTGAACTTAACTATAGTTGACTATACAAACACACACTTCTACATACATAAAAGTATATGTACTTCGAATAAGATATACTTAGAATGTTGGCCATATGCCCTATATAGCCATAAAGCCCTGTGCTACCTAGCTCTGTGTGGCATTCCCCCAGTGAGTCTCAGTCCCGGCTGCCAGCCAGATGATGCTGACTTTCGAAAATTGAGCTGGCAAAAGCTCAGCAAAATCTCGAGCATTACATAACGGACTCAACTGACTAAGCGACGGACTGACTAAACTGACTAAACTGACTAAACTGACTAACTGACTTGCAAACACCAGCAAAACCAGACATGCTATACGCACACAAAGACACACACACTCACACACGCACTCACATTCATACACTCACACTCACACACGCACATTCATACACATGTGCTGGCCATAAAAAATGATACTTACCTCGACTTTAATGACTATGGCTCTGACTGCAGCAGCAACAATACAACAACAACAACAACAACAGCAGCAGCAGCAGCAGCAGCATCTGCCCAAAGCCAAAGCCAAACCAAACTAATCAGCACTGTAAGTGTGTGTGTGTATGTGTGTGTGTGAGTGTGTGTGTGTATGTGTGTTGTTTAAGCACAGACAATGACAATGGGCTCGGCTGACTGACTGACTAAGGGGCTGACAGACTGAGAGACTGAGGAACTGACGCATTGACCGACTGAGGGCTGCGTCTGCAAGGACCTTTAGTTATCATGCTCACTTTTTATACTTTCGCTTAATAGTTATGTTTGTTTGTCTGCGTGAGTGTATGAGTGTGAGTGTGAGTGTGTAGGTGTGAGTGTGTAGATGTGAGTGTGAGTGCGAGTGTGAGTGGGAGTGCGAGTGTGTGTATGTTTGCTTGTATGCATCATTACGGGCATCCTTTTTATGTGTGCGCCCACAGACATGCACGTTTATTTACACACACACACACACACACAGTCGTAATTTAACGTTTACGACATGAAACTAGGTTACTTTTTCATGTGCGCGTGAGTGAGTGCAACAGCAGCAGCAGCAACAACAACAATAACAATAAGTATAACAACATGAGTGTAACAACTAGCATTGTTTATACTGTGGCTCGAGCTGCTGGTGACATTGCCCGCTCAGTTGGCTGCACGTCCTTGCCAGGAGTCCTGCGAATGCCCACGCGATGCGGCAACAGCAACAGCAACAGCAACAACAACAAAAGCGGCAACAGCAGCAACATCACGAACAACTACAGCCTTTGCGCTTAGGGCCATGCCCACAAATCGCATTAACAGCATATTGACAGTGGCAAGTCCCTTGCACACACTCACACATACACTCATACACTCATACACTCATACACTCATACACTCATACACACATACAATCATACATATACAAACGTATATCTATGGCATATATGCTGCATATCAGCAGAGAAAATCCTGATAAGCATGTGCAGAAAACTTGACCAACAAATTGATTGTTTATACTTCAAGTATTTTATTACTAAGTAATAGAAAATCTATGACATTGGCTTGAGCCAAATGAAAAATTCAATTAGAACAAGCGCTAAAAATATGTTAGCTTAGTTCAAGTAAAAAAAAAAAAACAACATATCGTTTTATGTACGTACATACATACACACATCAAATTGAGGGAATTCTCATATAAATAGTTCTAGAGGTCGAGGAAATTGAAATTGAGGACATTAAGTACTTAAAAGTTTATTGATTTATCAGCTGCTGCATTTGCTTTTGGTTTAGATGTCGTTATGAAGCATGACAAAGTTTTAAACATTATTTAAAGTAATTTTTTGAATACAAAAATAAGTTAAACATTTTTTAAAGAAATCTCTTTTATACAAAAATAAATATAAAATAATTAAAAGTCATTTATTTTATACAAAAATAAACATAAATAATACATTTCAAATTATTAGTTGTGTACAAAAATATATTAAACGTCATTTAAAGTAATTTCCTATAAAAAAAAAAAAAAATCAAACAATATAACAAATTTTTTTTTTGTATACAAAAATAAATAAAACATTATTTGAAGTAATTTCTTTTATACAAAAAAAATTAAACACAACTTAATATAATGTATTATAAACAATAATATATAAAACATTATTTAATATTTATTTTCTTCAATATTTAAATTGTTTTAATTTGTATATAAAAATAAATAAAATATTAAATGAAATAATTTTTTGTATGCAAAAATACTTTAAATAATTTTTTAAATAAATTCTTTTCAACAAAAGTTAATAAAACAATTTTAAAAGTAATTGTTTTGTATACAAAACTAAGTGAAACATTTAAAATAATTTTTTTATACAAGAAAAAAAAATGTAAATGTGCGTCGGCCGGGAATCGAACCCGGATCAACTGCTTGGAAGGCAACTATGCTGACCATTACACCACCGACGCCTCTTGAATCTACTTCGCTTAATTTTCTTATTGAAGTTCAATTAGTATAAGAATTCTAATTAGAAGTTCAAGCGCTGATAATCGCAATTTACCGCTCGTTCAGTCTGAACTTCGGTCACGCTGCGCTTAGCATAGTATACTTAACATAGCACTGTTAACTAACAGTGCCGCTGCGCTGTTTGAATACCTTATGGCTGGCGATTAATGTTAAGCTAGGCGGGTATGTTAAATTAACAGACACATGTTAATATATGGCATGCTGTTAACTATTTGCCGTTTCTGTTAAATTAACAGAAGCTAATGTTGATTAAGCGTCTGTTGCATTAGCAGTGCTATGTAAATGCATAGCCGTATATAATTGAATGCTTTAAACATCTATACGCAACATAAGTTTGGCGCTTTATAAATGCAATTAAAATCTCTAATTAAAACTACATTTAGTGGCAAATCAAACGTAAAGCATTAATGAATTATTCAATAAATAAACAAAAGTAGATTAAATTCATGCACTCAATGCTTACTCATGGGCAAATAATTAACAGCAGCAACAACAGCAGCAGCAGCTACCGAAAAGAAGTTTTCATTTAATTCCGCGTAATGCTAGTAATAATAATGGGAGTCAGTAAATACACAGAGAGAGAGAGAGAGAGAGAGAGAGAGAGAGAGAGAGAGAGGGAGAGAGCAAGAGAGAAAGAGGGAGAGAAAGACAGAAAGAGAGAGAAAGTGGGAGTAAGAGAAATTCTGGTGGAAAGTGAGAAATTAATCGAAATAACATTGGCAATTTAAAACAAGCATAATTAAACGCTGCATGTAAATGATATGATGCTTTATAACAATAACAAACAGCAACAAAAAAAAACACAAATAATTAAAATGATATTTCATTTATATGTTTAATGGAATTTTAAAAAGTTTACTATCCCTCCCTATCTCTCTCTCTCTCTCTCTCTCTCTCTTACTCTCTATTTTTTAAGCAATTGCTTAAAGCATTCTCATTTATTTACATTTAACAGAGTCCTGTTAAATAGTAAAAACTTTAAATAAATTTTTTTTATATGATATTTCTCTTTGTAAATTATTATTTTTGGCTCATTGCATAACTGAATATAATCGCCATTTGCTAGTTTCTCCGTCGCTTTGTGCATATTTGAATATGGAAACATTTGTACATTCTTCTTACCCCTTTCCCTTTACTTTCCCCCCTTTCTTTTTCTTTGCCATTTTCCCATATTTCATTTGTAGTGAAAGCGAAACCTCCGAACTGCAATAACAATTTCAATTTACGGGCCAAAAAACAGCAAAAGTGCTAAGAGTGCTTCCGAGTCCAGCCACATCCACAGCCACGCCCATTTGCCACCCACTCAGAGTCAGGAAACTAATTAGTTACATAGTTATATACTCGTCGGTCTTCATCCTTCATACAAGCCCGAAAAATAAGGCAAGTGTGTGTGTTGAGAGGGGGTACAGTGAGAGGAGGGCAACAGCAGCAGGAGGATGAGAAGGAGAAGGAGGAGGAGCAGGAGTAGCAGGAGGAGCACCTGGCTGTTGCTTTCAACGCCACATTTATAATTAAACAACATGAAAGACACAAAGAAGCAACACAAACACACGCGCCACATTACGGCACTTGCACCCACACACACCCACACACAAACGTATACACAAACACACGTATACACGCACACACATACACCTCTACACACACAGGTAGAAAAATAGACAAACTGAGGCTGAAAGTTGCCACGGCGGCATTTATGAGCGCCCTTAATGGCTGTTAACAATTTAACTTGTTTACCAGTGGGAAAGTTCTATGTTAATTGGTCTCAAATAGCCCAACATACACACACAAACACCAACACACACTTATACACTTATACACACAACTGAGCCACATACGCTGTTTGGGTGGCTGTGGCTCGTGTGTGGGTGCTTTTTCTCCTCTCCACCTCCTTTCCACTCTCTCTCTCTCTCTCTCTTGGTTCCTCCATCTCTATCGTTCTCTTCCTCTCTTTTCTCTATCCTCTCTCTCTCTCTCTCTCTCTCTCTCACGTTCTCTCACGCTCTCTTTCTCTCTCCCTTTCTTTATCTCTCCCTCTCTCTTAGTAGCTGCCACTTGCCAAGTGAATAATGGCATTCAGCCACATCGTCACCTGTTTGCCTCGCTACCACATCCTCCCACTCCAACCCATTGCCGCTTCTACACCTTTGCTGTGCTGTTGCCAGCTGCCTCCGCTGCTTCCAAGCGACATTAACACTTTGCGCCTACGCCCCACGGCTCTAGCCAGGGCACAAACCATAAACGCGGTTCTGTAGCAGCAAAAGCAACAACAGCAACAGTTACAACAGCAACAGTAACAGCAACAACATCAACTGTAACAGGACAATGATTACGACCACAGACCACGTGCTCTCCGGTCCGGTTCAACTCATGTTTGAGTTTTTCATGAGTTATACCTGTTGTTGCTGCTGTTGTTGTTGTTGTTGTTGTCTCTGTTGTTACTGTTGCTGCTGCTACTGCTGTTGTTGCTGCCTTACAACCTGTGCGACCTCACTTCAATTTTACTGTTGCATTTTAAGCATCCGCTTGAATTTTAAAGCCGCATTTTTTATACAAAATTGTTATTGGTGTTTTTTAATACCCTACAAAGTGCCAGGCATTGTTTACAAGCATACTTAACACGCAATACAATCAAATAAAATACCATAAAAAGAGGCATTTATTTAGTAGCTAGTACAACGAGTAGAAGCTTAAATAATTAACTAACTAAATTCAATTTTTTAACTTAGTTGTAATTTCGTTCTTTTATTTTTAACATATAAAATTCATATAATTATTTGCTGCCATTCGATTGCCTGCATTTACAGGGTATTTTAGAAGTCGTTCAAGCTAAAGTGTTCAAGTTTTTTTTGGTCAATAAAAAAGTAACTAATTTCGCAATTAAATAAAAGCGTTGGTAAATTACTTAAATACTTTCGTTTTTTTTTTTTGCTTTTGAATTTGCATTGGGTGTATCAATTTGTATTTGTGTGTGTGTGTGTGTATTTGTTTGACTACAATTTGGGGCAAGTATTTTTTAATTAAATTTTTACAGCGCACAATTTTGTTGCAACATACTTTGGCCAAAATGCAGGCCAGGGCTAAATGTTTAATGTATGCACAAACATACATACATACATACAAACATACATACAACATACACCTATATATGTACGTATATAGATCTACACATATTTGCATACAAATGCCATAGAACGAACAACAGCAGCTGCAGTTGCAACAGTTGTTGCTACTGTTGTTGCAACAGCAACATCAGAGGTAGAAGCTCAATAAACAGACACTGACAACTATACAATCAGACCACAGAGCACAGACCAGACCGTAACCAAACAGAGCAGCATCAATAACATGCAACAGCAACAGCTACAACAACAACAACAGCAACAGCAGCAACAGCAACTGTTGCAACAACAGCAACTGTTGCAACAACAGCAACAGTTGCAGCTACAATGGCTGTGTGATTGATTGGCAAACAAATTTTTGACACTTTACACTGTGCCTCATATGGCGTATGTGCCACGCCCCAATATGATATGTACGGCCATATAGTTGGGGCGTTGCCACTCCCATCGCGTTGCACCGTGGCGCGTGTCAATTTGTTTGCCGTTAATTAAAACTGCTGTAAAATGCACAAAAGCAAAAGCAGCGCGCAAATACGGACAATTGTCGTTGCAGACGGACAGACGGACAGATGAATAGTCAGATGGATGATGGGTTAAAGTGGGCGTGGCCCCTCAATTGCTTGCACTTTTGCTTTGTATCTTTTTTCCAGGTGTTTATTTCTTTTCGCATTATTTTTTGTATATTTTGTTGTAAATGCTATAATAAAAAATTGTGTCGCGTTATCGTTAAGCGGAAACTGAACTCAAAACAGAACGGAATCAGAACCCTAACCGGAACCGGAACTGGAACTCGTAACGGAACCGCACGAGCGAACGAAATGAATGAAACAAGGCGAAGGAGAAAACTGTAGCAGTTAAAGCAGCTACAGTCTACAGTCTAAAGTCTTCAATCTACAGTCTACACTTTTCAGTCTTCAATCTACAGTATACAATTTTCACAATTTCAATCTTCGGTCTACAGTCTTCATTCACAATGTTGAACTGTGCTTAAAGTAAATAGTCTGGATTGATGAAAGTTTCATTCAAGAATTCATCAACAGGCATTTACTTCAACTGCAGTTTAAACCAAATGCAACATAAAAGAAGGATATAAATATAAATATATGAATATTATGTAGTGCAGTGTAACTTGTTCCCTTAGAGTTGTTTCGATTTAAGCTGAAAATTTTAAATATATATACAATTTTTTAAATCAATTTATACTATTCTTAATAATGGCATTATACTAATACTTCTCTTTTTGAATTTGTTTTGATTTATCAGTGCGGCAGGAGAACGAGCGCAGCATACGCGAGAATCTGGAGCGAACGCTCATCATGAAGAATCTAACGGAGCTCAATCTGCAGCGGCAGCAGCAGCTGCTCAATCAGGCACAGACGCAGCCGCAGCCGCCGCACTAGCAGGAACAGCAGAGGTCGAAACAACAGCAACAGGAACAGCAGAAACAAGAACGGCAGAAACAGGAACAGCAGAAACAGGAACACCAATTTCAAAAGGAACAGCAGAAGCAGGAACAACCGAGGGAGAAGGAACAGCAAAAGCAGGAACAGCGGAAACGGGAACATCAGAAACAGGAACAGCAGAAACAGAAGGAACAGCAGAAGCAGGAACAGCTGAAACAGGAAAAGCAGGAACAGCAGAGGCATGAACATCTGAAACATGAACAGCAGAAGCAGGAACAACCGAGACAGAAGGAACAGCAGAAGCAGGAACAGCTGAAACAGGAAAAGCAGGAACAGCAGAGGCATGAACATCTGAAACAGGAACAGCAGAAGCAGGAACAGCTGAAACAGAAGGAACAGCCTATGCTAGAGCAGGAACAGTTTCCGTTGAAGCAGCAGCAGTTGAAGCATAAGCAAGAACAGCAGGAATGGGAACAGCAGAAGTGGGAACAGCAGCATCAGTTAGAGCAACAGCAGTTGGCCTTGCCACCTATCACAATTTGGATGATTTATGATGGAGCGTATGCAAGAGTCGCTTATCATCTGTTGGGCTTACTATTGTTATTATTGTTTTATCAGCAGCAAAGGAGGCGGCTGCCCCGCCTCCACGCCTACGCCTCAAACACAAAAGTTATATGCGCACAAACAAAAGCAACAAAGCAACAACTACAACAAAAACAAAAACAACAACTACAACTAACAATTAATAGTATATATATAATAGTATATATATATATATATATATATATATATGC
>JBANCZ010001307.1:0-22764 GCA_037040025.1 Sphaerogastrella javana | reverse complement strand
GGTGGAAAAAAAAAGAAACAATAAATTTTTTGAGTTGTTGACTTTTCACCTCCAACCTCGACACTCGACACTCTACACTCTACACTCTCCGCTGTCCACTGTGCACCTGTTGAGCTCTCGATGTTGGCGCAACAAAATTAACATTCACTCTGTGCTCGACCAGCCCGCGCCCAGTGCCTTTTATACTGACCAAGCATGGGTGAAAGAAAAAGAGAGTGAGAGAAAATAATAGAGAGACAGATTGTGCTAAAGAAAGAGCAGGTGAAAAAGGAAAACCGGCAAATGAGACAAAGAGAGACTGCGAGAGAGAGAGACAGAGAGAGAGAGAGACTGTGTGGGAAAGAGAGAGAGAGTGCAGCATGAAATTTGGAGCAGGTAGAGCAATGTGTGCAAAGATCGACTAAACTCTTCCAACTCTTCCCATACTCACAATGCATGAGTGTGTAGTAGTAATTGTATTAAACAATAATAAATACTCTACTGATTGAGTATATATTCAATGTAATTAGAGCATTAAATGCTTTCTAATTTGTTTTTGTCAATATCAAATGATATCATATTGGCAGTAATATTGTTAGTATTGATAAGAATTCACATAGATAACTATCATAATTAGCCATATTATAAATTATGCTACTGATTAATTTCTAAAAATATTTATTATATGTACAAAATAATCAGCAGCATAAAAATGGTTTAATACTGTTTAAAAATGGAAATATAATCTTTAACATCTTCTTTTTCATAGCTATTCCTAGATTCCAATCTCTTGAGCTGCTCTTATCACTTTTATGGTGGAATGACACTTCCAAATTTAGCCAGTAATAAACCAATCTCAATGTAACTTTGTCTAGATGAACTGGTCGAGTTATTTGAACGATATTTATTGGTAATTCATGGTTTTTCCAATGGAAATTCTTTATTGGCATTTGAAATATTGATAAGGACTTGGATAACTGTCATAAATTATAACGAATTATAAAAAAATGTATTTTGTGAAAATTATCAGCAGGATAACTTACGCAGCGCAAAAATACATTTCGTATGAAACTGAAATCTAATCTTGAAAACATCAAATTACGATGACATTTGCTTTTCGTTATCTTCAGATATTCCTAGTTTCAACCGATTCAACTGATCCCCAGTGAACAGTTATTCACACCTGTTAACAGTTGTTATCACATATATAGGTATAGTGGAATTTCACTTTCAAATTCAGCATGTGATAAAACGTAAGTAATAAAACGGTCTATCTTTAACTCTGGTTTTTTATGAGTCTGTGTGTAATAATAAAAATACAATTCGCAATATTTTGTGACATTGTAATTTCACTTTTTGAATGCATGATAATTATCTACAATCGAACAAAATTGCGTCAACTATTTTGCTTAATTCTTTTTTACTGCCAAATTTTATATTTCTTTTTCGAGGCCTGAAATATATATAAATATATACATTTTTGACGGTATCAAACTAGACCTATATATCGCGCATGCAAAAGTAATAAACAAATATTTATGGAGCGAATTTTAAAATGATTGAGTGTAGTGTATGGTCGCTCGAGAAATTTGTCAATACTAAGAGAATTTGTCAACATTTCAACATTCTCTTCTTCTCTTTCTTATTATCTGATGGATGAAACTGTAAACTAATAACAGAAAATGTTATGTTAACTAGCAGATAAGAAGCTCTAAAACTTGTCGTTGTATCTCTGTTAAGTTAACAGGTTTTGAAATCATACTATTTCCCTGCTTCGCCTATTAATTTTACTATAATTTTTGCTATGATATTTCAAAACAATAAATTTCATTAAACATCATTAAAACGAAGAGGGTTTAGTAAAAACTATTATTAAATATTTTTGAATAGTCATATAGATTTCTGAGTACGTATTATATTTGAATCGACAATCCGAATAACCTGACTTTACTTCCTATTATTATATTTAATTATATGGAAACTATATTCTTCCTTATTATTTTAAGGAGATTCTAGTATAATCATTAGGAAAGTAACCTAGAATAATTTCCATGAAACGGTTTTAACGGTTACGGTTGCGGTTTTAGATTTGATTTTATCTCTTAATAATATTGTATCTATTGCATGAACTCACCCAACTGAAGCCCAAAACTCCAATGCCAGCTATGAGCAGCTCTCCAATAATGGAGCCAGCCGATGTGGATGATGGATAGAATCCATTGAAGTAGGGTGACTGCCAGTGGGTTAAGCCCGGAAGTATAATGTGCTCCAAATCGATGAGTACCTGACGCCAGTGTTCAGGTTGTTCGGGTATTTGCCTGGGCAGCTGGCTGGCCACCTCATGGGGTACTACGTTGGATATAACGTTTCTGTGAATGTAGCGAGTGGCATAAAAAGGATAATGAAACACTTCAGCTTACAAACACACAGATAAATAAACACATAAACATAAACACACACCTGTCACGAATGTTGCTTAGATAATTAATAATAAATTCAATTGATGCATGACCAAACTCGCGAAATTCATCAAAGTCCATATTGAATGTAGTATATACAGACTGTATACTATATAGTATATGTATATCCTTTATAGATATCCGTTACAGGTACGATCCGCTGTCAGAGTTTCGCACTTGTTCACCGTTGACATTCAGATCTACAAATGAACTCGCTGCGACATGTCACTGCCTCGTTGAGCCCCCAAAACGCATCGACCGATGCTACTCACAAAACTTTCAACAACAATACTTGAACAACCATGTAAAACTGTGTAAAAATGTGCATATCTAGCAAGTTTCGGATAGCATTACCATTACCATTGGCGAGATTTATGTAACTCTGACGTTGTTCAGAAAAAAAACACAACACAAAAACAAAAAATAAAGTCGAAGAAATTTTTAATGAAATGCGTTTAATTGTCTAACAAAGTGATTACACTGCAAAAAACCAGACGCATTCCCACACTTATATAGAACTATTTTATATCACATTTATATACTATATTAAACTATATTCTATACAGAGAATTGAATACCATGGGGAAGCTTTCAAACATGATATAAAAAAATATATACTAATAGAATTAATATAATTTCAATCTTTCTATTTCAATATTTCACTATACAAAGTGTTTTTAGAGAATTTGTAAATATTATACATACATAAATCTATTTCCCGAGGTCCATTTCCCTCAGTGTACTTAATGGATGTTCCATTGTTATTACAATCCGGTTTATAATAACTACTACCATGTCTTCGCTATTGTCACTTTGGCAAAAACAATATTTTTTTTAAGAGTAGGGTCGGTGCCTGACCGTCGAGACCCAGTGTTTTATACTTTCGTTCATTCTTTGAATCTTAACGTGATGCTAAATGCTGTTGCCGACAAAATTTAACAGAGCATTTAACAGTCCGTTAAATGTTATTAACATAACAGCTAAATATTGGTGATTAACTCAGCGTATAACAGAATTTTAAGATTAAAATTTTAAAAAATTCAATAAATTTGAAAAGATAAGATAAGATTGTGACCTTATTATAAGGCCTGGTACTTTATAATTAGTTTCAATAAAGAAAATATATATTTTAAGGGGTCTGCCGCGGGTCCTTCAACTTGTTACACATAAATTGACTTTGCATAAAGTTAATATACCCTTTAGTGTTTTAAAACACAAGGTCTAAATATTATATATCTACTACTAAACGAAATACATAACATTTTCCCCATCTTATTAGATACCCGAAAATACTCGGAAATAACGAAAATATTAGACGCTGCATATATCGCCCTGTCATGCGACCCTGCATTGAAAAATTTGAAAGTCATAGTCACGCTCACACTTCCAACTAAGCAACAAACTTGAATCTCAATGGTCAGACCAAATAGATGCATCTATATGATTATTTTGTAAGCGCCTCTGAATGGACAGAAGTGCATTGCGGACTGGCACCCGTTTTACTAGTGACATCATTTCATAAGCTTTGAAATTGGAGTTTGAATTGTTTTTTTTTTTTCTTCTTTTCATTTGAAATTTCAGGGTCAGGCTTAAAATTTGATGACGTTGTTAACCAAGTCGTCGTATGGGGAAAGATTATCGACAGATTTGCATATACGATTCGAGCTCATCATAAAAAAAATAAAACAAACAAACAAACCTGACCTAATTGAATGTCTGTAAACCTGCTACAAAAAATTCGTACAATCAAATGCATTTCCTATAACCCAAATATACTATATATGGTAAATAGATAGACACATATATTTTATGTGTCAAAAAACATGTTAAAAGTTCATTCATTTTAAAGAAGTTCATAACAGAGCGCAGTTTGTATATAGATTTGTTTGCATAAAGGTTTAATCTATTAAAGCTTTACTTAAAGCGTAAAGCTTTTACAGGAAAAAAAAAATAAAAAAATAAAAAACTTTGCCAATTCAGGAATACCCCTAGGTCAGGGGGCGCGTTAAATAAGATCTTCATATTAAAACGCTAGTCTAATACTCGGTCAAGGTATGACCACCAGCTGTTGTTCTACACTAAACTACATGGTTGTGGCCTGAGCAGGAGGTGTGGCAGTAGTTGCAGTGTTAATGGTAGTAGGAGACTCACAGTCAAGGGTCTGAAGGGTTCAAAGTGTTTGGCGCGCTTTAAGCGGTTCATAAATAAATGCGAAAACACAAATGCGATGCGGCCATACGTATAGCTATATGGCTGTATGGGTTGGTCGCTATAGATGGTATGGATGGCATGGATGGCATGGATGGACTTGTATACACGCAGGAGAGCACGCAGCAGTTATAGGACCCCAGACAGATAGACAGACGAGGGCTAGCCTAATAAAATAACGTGTGATGAACAGCTGCATACTATGTAAAAACTGAAAAGAAAATTTTAACAAAATATTTGTTGGATATTTTTGAAAAAATTTATACATCATCTCTTTAAGCTTGTAGATATTATGTGAAAATTCAAGGAATATAAATTGTATGAAAATATAAATTGCAAATTTTTGTTATAAACGAAATACACATATCAATTTTTTAACTTGTGGGTATCGATTTCCATTTTGAAGCTCTTATAATTTGTGTAAAAATTCAAGTTTTAAGCTTTAAAAATATATATTCTATATTTATTTCATAAACTAAATGTTTAATGGAAAGAATATAAAAATCAAGAATATAAAAATCAACAAATTATATTTTAAATAAAATTATATAATTTTAAATTACAAATTTTTTACAAATTGTTTTATAAATTAATAATATTCAAAATAACCTTTTAATAACAAATACTTAACATATATTTTAACATAACAACATATATTTTAAAATACATTTTCAACTTGAACTCTCAAAGGCATATACCCCTCATCGAACACGCGCCATTTACAGCGCAGCGTTAAAAGCAGCGCACAGGGTGACTCATGCACAGAGAAATGATTGACTGTTTTGCACACTCTCCACCAGATGGCGCACAGTGCGCCGAATCATTGGAAGTCCGCCTTTAACCCTTGTACAGGCAGCCTCAGCTCACACACACACATACACACACAGTTCGAAAGATAGTGTGCCAGAAAGAGATAAATAGTAAGAGAGAGAGAGAGAGAGAGAGAGAGAAGGCAGTGTGCGCTTTCCAGTTTAATGGCGTCGACAGCGATAAGATAACGGCATTCTCGCGCATGACCGCAATGCTCATAGCGCAGGGGTATTCCCATATGTTTGTTGTTGTTGCTGTTGCTTTCGTTGCTGTTGCTGTCGTTGTTGTTGTTGTTGTGGTTGTTGTTGTTGTTTTTGGTATTATCAACGATTTCCAATGTTTTCAATATAAAGGGGCGGCGCTTGCTTGTCGTGCCTGGAAAGCAACACAAGTCAAACTTCTGCAAGTTTTTGTTGCTGCTGCCATTGTTTGCTGGTGTTGTTGTTGTTATTGTTGTTGTTGCAGTTGCTGTTGTCATTGTTGCTGTTGCTGCTGGTGTTGTTTTTGCTATTTTGTGTTGACCGAGCGTATTGACTTGGACTTTTGAGTTAAGTTTCTCATATTTGTGCTATGGCACTACCGTCGCTGACTTTTAAGTGCTGTTGACTGTTGTTGCCGTTGTTGTTGTTGTTGTTGTTGTTGTTGTTGCTGCTGTTGCTGTTACTGTTGTTGTTGCTGTTGTTGTTGCTGTTGCTGTTGTTGTTGCTGTTGCCGTTGTTGTTGCCGTTGTTGTTGCTGTTGCTGTTATTGTTGCTGTTGTTGTTGCTGTTGCTGTTGCTGTTGTTGTTGCTGTTGCTGTTGCTGCTGCTGTTGTTGTTGCTGTTGCTGTTCTTGCTGTTGTTTTTGGGGCCACGTTGAAGGTGTCGCCAGGCGTTGGCTCATTTTCTTATTTTATTTTTATGTGTGTTGTTGTTGTTGCTGTTACAACTTGAGTTACTGAAGAGCACAACTTTTGTCAGCTCGAAAGTTTTAGCTTGGTTTTTACACAAAAATATATATTTGAAGTGCAAAAGTAAGGCAAGGCTTATGGAGAAATATAGAAAAGGAAATAGGAGCAGCAGCAGCAACATGAGCGGCAGCAGTAAAAGCGACATCAGCAACAGCAGCAGCAGAAGCGTATATCAATAGGCAATGGGCGGTGGGCGGTGGGCGGTGGGCGGTGGGCGGTGGGCGTGGGCTGGCATACTATATAGTAGCATATAACATTGCGCATTCTAAAAATATAAAAAACAGCATAAAAATGTCGACAATGACAGTTGTTGTCGTTGATGTTGTTGCTGTTGTTGCTGTTGTTGCTGTCGCCTCCCGCAATTGTTGTTATGCTGTTGTTGCTGTTGTTGTTGTTGCTGTTGTTGACTGTACGCCTGGCTGACTGGATTTTACCATATCATTTGTG
This sequence comes from Sphaerogastrella javana, assembly GCA_037040025.1. Taxonomy (NCBI): domain Eukaryota; kingdom Metazoa; phylum Arthropoda; class Insecta; order Diptera; family Drosophilidae; genus Sphaerogastrella; species Sphaerogastrella javana. The sequence goes on along the minus strand of JBANCZ010001307.1, from coordinate 15,912 downwards.
TCACATTAAGATCAATTGGTAAACACACACACACACACACACATACATATACACACATGTGCCAGCACACACTCACACAAAAAGGCAAACGGCATAAAAAGTATCGTAAAAGTCAAATAAAAAAGCTCACACAACGGCAACAGCAGCAGTAACAACAACAACAGCAGCAGCAGTAGCAACAATAGCAACAGTAGCAGAAATTGCAACAACACAATAACAGAAGTCGCAGTTGCAGCAGGCAGCAGGCAGCAGGCAACAGCAGCAGCAGCAGCAGCAACAACAGCCGCAGCAGCAGCAACGACAACGACAGCGCCAACAAAAGCGTCAAAAAGTGCGCAAAAAATGCAGCGCGAGTGCCACAAATAACAGTAGCAACAACAACAGTAACAGCAGCAACAGCAACAGCAACGACAGCAGCAGCAACAAACAAACGAACGGCAATAAGAAGAGCAGCAGCAACACAAGCAACAACAACAACAACAACAGCAGTAGCAACAACAAGCGTAGAAATAACCTCACAAATAACGGCAGCCAGACGGCTGTCAGGCGCATTTTTCGCCAGTGTTGCCCGTGTGCTGCCAGTGTTGCCATGCCCACTGAGGCCAGGTCGTGCCGTGTGCTGTGTGCCGTATTCCGTATTCCGTATTCCGTATTGCGTATGCCGTTTGCCGTTTGCCATATCGTTGCTCCTCGCTCGTTGTTCGTCTTTCGTCTTTCGTCTTTCGTAGTTCGTTGCAGGTCGTTTAGCCGCCGCCATTTTGTATTCAGGCTTTGCGCTCTTTGCCAACGTTTTTGCCGTCGCATAACGGAGTTCGAGTGAAAGTTTCGATGAACGACAAATTCACAAAAATAATCGAATCGAAGCGAATCGTATACAAATTGTAAACAAATTGTCAACAAATTGTCAACAAATTGTAAAAATTGTTTAAAAAACGAAATTCCCATAAAATTTCTATAAATTTAGCTTAATTTGTTGAAATTTTTTAAATCGTCTTATAAAAAAAAACTCAACAAAATAAATGTAATACTAAAAATATTACAAGCATTTGATATAATTTGTAAATGTGTCTAAAAAATATAAATTTACAAAAATAAAAAATTTAAAATATTAATAGTAAATTTAATTTAAAATATTAATATTTAAAACTTGTTAAAAAAAAAATAAATATATGCATTTAAATGAATTTAAAACTTTTTAAAAAAATTAAATAAAAATATTACGTGACAAATATGTTTAAGAAAATTGATTATAAAAATCTAAATAATTTTTGTGGACATAAAATAGCAAAATCTCTAAGTTCTAAGGAGCATTATTTAAGAAAGCTTTAAAGGGTATTTAAAATCTGGTATGAAGAGTTAGATGTATCTATACTTTCCTCAATTGAAAAACAACGTTTTTGTAATAACTCATCTACTATATCAAGGAGCAACAAAATTGCAATAGTTGAGCGAATTCTTAAAGTCAACGTGACAAAGCACAAAAGAAAAGAAACTAATGTATTCTATCTAGACATGGGTACTATTGCTACTCTATGATTAGACATGAATCAGAATTTTTAATTCGAATTGTGACATTGTTACATTTCAGTAGCTGCAAACACAGATATTTAACACGATGCATGGAAATTCTTGAGCATCGAATTCCACAGACAAGGTTATTGCAAATTGTAACAACTTGAGGGTTGTCCCCCCCACGATAGGCATCGACTACATTTATGCAGACCTGCTTCTAATAAGACAGAACTCACAGAACAACAGAACCAACACTAGACAACATACAATGTGTGCTGAAGTTAGTGCAAAGTTAAAGTTATATAGAGTACAGAACATATTGAGAGTCTATATGCCAACAGCAGTATCTCTTACTGTTTAAACGACAAGCTATGGATATAGGGAGGCAGGCAGCAAATGCTAAAGCACAGTTGCTTTGAGTACGCATAGAAGTGTACAAACATACACACACACACAATCGTACACATATACCATCTATACGTACAATCGAACCGAAACAACGAACAAACCAAAGAAACCGCCGCGCGTTTCGCTCGTCTGATAAGAAACATCGAGGCGTCGGAAAACGACGTCGAATCACCAGCGGCAACGGCGACGGCAGCATCGGGGCACTCAGTAGTCAGAGTATACAGAGTATTCATTGTGCCAGTTGCCAGTTGCCAGTGTAAGTGCCAGTGCCAGAGCCAGAGCCTAAACAGTCCAACCAGCGTAACCTTAAGTAAAGGCAACCAAATCAAAGCAAACCAAATCGAAAGAAAACCCGTGCGATCGAATCTGACGCTATCTATCTGTCCATATAGTTGCCGCCCTTTACTTAAAACAATAACAACAACAATATATACTCGAATAAGTTGTTGTTGTAATAGAAAAACAAAACCCTGTACCTGGTGTCTAAACAGTGAGACCTCTGCTTTACGGCAGATTGAATCGGTAACGGTATACACAAAGCTATCCACGGTATACGCGAGTGCTAAAATACATTTTAAGAATATTAATTATGTGTTAGGGTGGCTTAAATACCAAATAGACTAAAATTTGTAAATGAAAATTTAAATAATTCTTTAGCATTTAATGATATTAAATCTTTAACAAATTGAATTTGATCAGAGTTTAAACAATTTAATACTTTACAAATGAAATAATTCATAAAACTTTTAAACATATCTATAATATTTTTAAATATACCAATATAATTCTTAATAATACCCTTTTTATACGCATAATTTGAGCCACCCTAATGCATTAAAGTTTCTTAAACTACAACTACAGATCTATTGCCATCAATCAAGCGGTAAATTATCGATAAATCCAGTGCGGGAAAGTGCGTTACGCATACGAAACGTGTTACCAATCGCCCAGTTCAAATATACCCAAAACAAAATTGAAATCAAAATAGAAAAAATATAAAAAAAGAGAAAAAGAGAAATAGAGAAAGAGAGAATCGAAAATTGTAAATTCCATTGCAATAATACAAGCTAAAACGTGAGCGTGCATGCAATTAGCTTTAGAGATGATGCAAACGCTGAAACCGCCACCGCCGCTGCATCAACAACATCATCACCAACACCAACACCAGCACCAACACCAACACCAGCACCAACATCAACACCAGCTGCAGCATCAACTGCAGCATCAACAGCAGTTACAGCATCTGCAGCAGCCACAGTTGCCGCAGCAGCAGCAGCAGCAGCAACAACTGTCAGTCATGGATAATCACCAGCATCAGCATCAACATCAGCAGCATATTCATCAACAGCAGCACCAACAGCAGCACCAGCAACAATTGCCACCCACGCCGCAGGCATCGCACCTGCATCCCGCCGCTGCCGGACAGCAGCACAATCATCATCAGCCGCAGCATCCACCTGTCGTTGGTGGCAGTGGCAGTGGCACTGGCACTGGCAGTAGCAGCGGGGCCAACGGGGGCAGTGGGAGTGGCAACGGCAGCGGCATTGCCGGAGTGCCTGTCGACCATGATGACCCAAATCCAGAGTTGGTGCTCGCTTTAATTTCAAGAAATCGTGCGCTCGAGGGTGAGTACCAACTACTGAGTACTTATGCATATATCTACCTCATTTCCCCTCTCCTTGTCACCCTGTCTCCATCACCATCAGTCTGCCAGTGTTGCCAGATTGAGAGTCTTCTAGTGCTCTTGGCCAAATCGTCAGCTGTACGGCCTTTGGCCCTTTTGGCCACTGTCCAAATGGATTTCCATCTTGTCTAATAATTTTTAGTTACCTTTTTTTACTGCAGCCATTCTTCCAGCAGGAAGCATTTATTTATTTATGCAAGGTATTAATTATGCACAAACTTTTGCGCTGTTATTTTCTGATTTCACACACACACACACATACGTAATTAGCTCCCTCCATTTGTATGTATGTGTGTGTGTGTGCGTGTGTGTGTGTTTTGGGTGAGTTTCAGCTGCCTTTTCAAGGCGTTGAAAGCATTTGATGTGTGCAATTTGTGGGTTGGGCAGCGGCAACAGCAACAGCTGCAAATTGTGGTTTGGATCAAGGCACAGTATTTTAAGTGGTTTTCAATTAAGCGCAAATAATGCTTAGTATTAAGTTGTACTTTTTGCATTTTTATGCGGTTTATGAGAAATATTTGAAATTTATTTTCAATTATTTAAAATAATCTTTAGCAAAAACAAAGGTCTTACTAACTTTACCAACAAAGATGAGTAAAGAAATGTTTGTAAAAATATATGGAAAGCATTTCAATTCAATTTCAATTTATATCGATTATATATATCGATTAACTACATCAATTATCTATAACAATTAAATATATTAATGGTATATGCCGAATGACCAAATATCAATCATCTATATCCATTATCTGCATTAATTATCTATTAAACTATAAACAATCATGTAATTATTTACCACAACTACGAAGCACAGACTACCCTACTGTTGCTTCGTTTTCTAGTGCAGCTCAAACCATTGCGTTTGTTCTTCGATCACCCACAAATTGCATGATCGATTTCGACTATATGAAAGCTCGGCAAAATTCACACACATACATATTTATGCATATGTGTGCAAGCTTTAGCATTGTCGATCGATATACACACATACACACACACACACACTCATACACTCCAATGACAGCCCTTTGATTGTATTGGTGCTTAAACTTTGACAGCGCTGCGACTGCGCATCATTCGTCTGCATGCGAACGACATCCATTTGCGACTGCGCGCCGTTCCTCTGCCCGTTTCATTTTCTACCTATCTCTCTCTCTTTCGGTGTACGTTCTGTGCTCTCGCTCTCGAAAGCTTTGAGCGCAGTGTGCATTGATTTCGTGTGCTGGCTCTCTTCTTTGAGAGCAAACAACGGCACCTTACAAATTTAGTATACAGAGAGCCCGAATAGTATTTACTCTACATAAACGTTCATTGTTGAAAAGTTAATAATTAATACTAACAATAATATAAATAAATAATAATAGTAATAATAATTATAATAATAATAATAATAACAAATAAATAATAAACTAAAATAAATAATAAACTAAAATAAATAATTAAAGTACATTATTTCATTTCTATTCTATTCTCTATATATAAATACAGTTGCTATTAATTTGTCTACCAAAGACCGCATTGCAGACCTTTATATCATAATGATTGAAATCTTTCTGCGGCAAAATATTATTAATAAACATTGATAACAAACTGTCTTTATAAGTATAGGCTTATAGATTAATAGATAAACACAGAATATGCAATTTATATTACAAATATATTATTTTATTAAATACAATGTAGAAAACTTTTCAATTTGCAATTTATGGTGTTTTAAAATATAAAATTTCAATTCAATTCAATTATACCAAGGGATTTATTTAGTATACATGATTAAATGTGCACTAAATTGATCTACAGCGTTTCATCTGCTTAATTCAGTTGTTGTCTAGAGCCAAATTCTTGCAAATTTCTTGAGGATTTGCTGTCATAATTATGATTTAGCTTCAGGGTTCTCATGTTTTGTGGATCCCAAATCAATTGACAAGTTAAGACCAAGCTAAAAAAAACATAATCGCAGTCCCAAAAATATTATCGACGACTGGAACAATGGAGATGAAGCTAGAAGAGATGGAGACACAGAGAGAGAGAGAGGGTAGACAGACATATGAGACTTAGGATACAGGGCACGCGTCAGAGCCTGCACAGTCAATGAGCGCAGACAGGGCAAAGCCAAAAAGCTGAAGCCCACGAATATTTGTTGACAATGTCCAAATGGCTTAGACTTGTTGCAATACACACACACACACAGACAGTTTCTTTATCTTTGTGTGTGTTACTGTTATTGTTGTCGCTAATGCTCCACGTATAAAGGGACTCGATCCGTGGCAGTCTCTTGCCATTTAGAAGCACGTGTCGCCTAGCATAGAAAAGAGCATGAGATCTAAAGTGAACTGGGCTGGGCTGGAGGCGCATTACAGTTTCAAGTGCGCCGGGATTTTATTTTGGAACACACGTAATTACAAACAAATAAATAAGGGGGCACGGAAATGGTACCGAAACCGCATATGTCATGCCAGCTGAGAGCCTTGGTCACGTGTCGCTAATATGCAACAAAAACTCTGACAGACAGACAGACCCACATGCAAACAGTATGAGAGAGAGCGAATGAGGAGGAGGAGTGGGAGCGAGAACAGATCAAAAGTGTAGCCAGGCCCGACGTATAGACACCTCCCAGCGGAATTGAGCGTCGCTCGTTGAGCGCCGTGCAAAACGAGCAGAAAAATTGAATTATGCGCTTGCGGTGCTTCCCCTTTTGTTAGCAAAGCGGCGTCGCTGCAGCACCCCAATCCGACCTCTCACGCTCTCGCTCTTTCTCTCTACCATTCTCTCATTCCATTCATTTTATGCTTCCGCTTATGGACTCTCAAGAACCGGCAATCGACAAATATTTTGTTATTTGCACATAAACATATTTATCGAGTTTTGGCCTTGCCCGGCGTGTGAGCGCTGCCTCTGGGAATGAAACAGCGCATATACAGCCAGAGAGAGAGAGAGAGAGAGAAAGACAGACAAAAAGAGTGAAAGAGAAAGGGGGTAACAGGGGAGGGTAGCGCTGCACCCACGGGTGTTTGGTTTCACCCGTTCGCAGCTCCTTGTGCGTCTATGCATTCCCTGTTGTTTCTTTTTTTTTCTGTTGTTGCGGCCTGTCAAAAATTGTGTAAATATGCTTGTCATATCCACTTGGCTAACGTCGTGCACTTAGCACTGGACAAACACTAACCCCTGCTCCGGGCTTTACCTCTACGACCGTACCACCCCTCTCTCTTTCTCTAAACAAACCCTCAGCTGCGCGCTCGCGCACTTGTCGTTCGACCAAACGCCCGTCCGACCGTTCGCCCGGCCCGTACGCGTGCCGTTCGTTAGCCGTTCTTGTGTGGCTTTGGTATTAACGTGCAGGGAGGAGTGGCAGGTACCCTGTCACCCTGCCCTGGCACTGCCTGCTGAGTTAAGCGTATCACTTTGGCTTGTTGTTTCCTTCCGACATCCTTCCTTCTAGGGGTTGGCTTTTGTTGCCTTTTGCGCACGCAATTTGTCATAATGTCAACAGGCGATTGATGTACTAACCAGGGATGGAGTGGCAATAAACCTAGGGCTAGGCCTATCATTCGTGCAGATCAGTTGTTGGCACAGCAAGTGGATGAGCACACAGACAGAGAGGGACAGAGAGGGAAAGATGGGAAAGTTGACTTGAGTACCTAAGTGCATGCCGTATAAATAAAATAAACTGGAGTCGTAAAACTTTAAACTCAAAATAAGCAAAACAAAACTTCAAATATCACTGAAATGTACGCCAAGTAAATAAATAATGATTAGAACTAATTCAAATACATGGACCCTGGTGTGTTTAAATGCTATCCAAGCAGATCTATCATGTTACTTTATCATATGAAATATATAAATCTCCTTCATGTTAAATACATAACTTAATTTAAGCACTTTTGCTGAAAATCGTGATTTATTACTACATATAGTTGTATGCAATAGCGTACACGGCTTCTGCTCCGGTACTATTATGAATAAAACCCATTTCATTGGAAAGTAGAACACGTAGTTCCTGGTGAATGCCCTCTAACTGGCTAGAAGTTATATTGGCATCAATTCCAATGTGAATCTCGCGTAGGTTGTTGGTAGGGTTCTCATCAATGGGTCGAAGCTGTTCCGTATAGGTGGCATGATTACTTAAGACCCCAATTGCAGTGTAGTAACTGCTCTCTGTCGTATAGCCCGAGGTCTGAGATTCATCCTGACGAACACTCAGATTACTCACAGAGGATAGAAAACTATCACTGGAGCTTGTGGATAATGTATCATACGGTCTTACATTAGAGCAGCTTGCATGCACCTCATCGATAGTACTGTTAGAATTCGCCGTTTTTGGTAATCCTCGTCTTTCTCGCACGTCTAGCAGTACTTCTATATGTTCATCAGGTACCTCAGCTGGATTCTCACTCTTTTGATTATTCGTTGGGTCCATTTTGGTATGGTGTGGTGCCCAAACACTTGTCAACCAATTGAGGTCCAGGCCCTCCGCCCAAGAACTTTGAACCTAACGAAATTTCTGTAATGGTGCCCACCTCTTCAGTAAATTCTGTTTGGGTGCACGTACTGAAAGTTCTATGTACCTTAGCTAGATCACAACGAAACGCGTTATATGCAGCCCAAGCCTTGTCGGGCATCTGTGGAGCATATGATAATTATATAACATACATAATACTATATAAGCGACTATATTCAAAGCTAACTCACATCATGCAGAGTTGAGGTTGATGGCGAACTCCGCTGTTGCGTATTTGACGTGACTTCCTTATCCAAAGACATAACTAAACTTCCAATTTGGTCATTTGTTTCATTTAAAAAAAAAATAAAAAACATTCTCGAGTGTATGACCCTAAGTTTTTGAGTAAGTTATCAAAACTTTGTTGTTATTCGAATATATGAAAAGTTTAAACTAAGATTTTTGATTTCTAGAGGAAATGATACATACATTTGCCCATGTATCGGCTATGCGAAGAGCCATATTTCTTGTTTGCCATTTTCATATTGAGAATTTTCCACACTACGGTATGATATAGACGGTTTCCACCCCGATTTCCATTTCTTTCCACTCATTGCAATCCTTAGATCGGCTATACGATATCTCCCAGCCACTATCTATTCCTAATTTCCTTTTCGTACTCCGCTGTCTTGTTAGATCGACAAAAAGAATAAGATATCTTAAGTGATCAAAGTATATCGTTTATATATACTTGAACTTTTGTCAATATTTGGAATATTATTAATAAATGTATAGCATAGCATTGTTATATAATTTTTGGTAATACGTTTCTCACTCTCACTGTTTGTTATGCCCCATATAATGCTGCAAATGAAAATATCTTTTTAGATTCTTAGACTTACGGAATGGCTCTTTGGGGGCAGCTGCTTTTCAATTCGCGCATTTTTCATTTTCGCTAGGCCAAACAACAAATGAGAAACTGAAGGTAAGCAGAACAGGACGAGAGAGAACTGGAGAGGGTTGGGGTTGGGGTTGGGATGGTAGGTTATGAAGCGAAGCGGGCTCTGAGCCAAGTTGAGAAATCAGTTGATTTTGTTATTGTTGTAGCCGTTAGTAGTTTGCTATTGTTGTTGTTGTATTATTTTTTTTGGCATTTTCCTTATTTTGTTTGTTTTTTTGTTATTTTGTTGTTGTTGTTTTTTTTTATTTTTGTTCGCATCAACATAAATCATTTTTTGTTGGGCTTTGACTGGGCATGCCTGCTGCATATTTCATGGCGGTTTGTTTACGCCACTCATGGAAGCACAGGGCACCGGGCACCGGGCGTCGGGATGAGGCGACGAGCCGAGGGGGAAAATGTGGGGCGTGGATGTAAACGTGGACAAGACTTGCGCTTAGCATCGACGACAGCTCTTTGACTAGGATGCCTTTAGCTGGCAGGTAAGCCAAGTGGCAGCTAGCCCCCAGCTCCAACCCCAATACCAACACCAACCCCAACCCGAACACCCAATGCCTCTGCTTGCCTACATCCCCCACACACATTTCACTTTGCGAGTATTTTTGTTTGTTTCTTCTTTTTTTGTATTCGACTTCTTCTTTTTTTTTTGTTTCTGCAATGTTTATACCCCAAGTGAAAACCCCAAACCCCCCCCCAAAAAAAAAAAACGTGCAACCACCTAAAAGCAGCAATTCGGGCCATGTTGGCAAAAGAAGCAGCAGTGGTAGGACTGGGAGGAAGCGCTAGGGGTGCTGGGGATGTGTAGCGTAGGCGGAGTAGGTGAATGTTTAACTTGCGTTAAGTAAATAATGGGGCGTTCATATGACATTGCCATGTGAGCAGGGCTAGTGCGAGGGGCGTGGGTTTGCCTACACGTTCATATGTATGTCTATGCCCGTGTGTGTGTGTGTGTGTATGTCTGAGTCCCACTGTTTACAGTCAGTGTTTACACTCACATTTCCTTTTTGCTTAATAAAATATAATATATATGAGAACAGCTCATTAAAAAAATCTGAAAGAAAAATACAACAAGCAGCCAAAACATTCACAAATGCCGCAGAGAAAACGCTTTATAGCAGCCCATAGAAAATTTTATATATTTATTTACTTCGTCTACTTAGTCCAACAATCTGAAACTTTTAAAATCAATATCGATAATTTAATAGCATAGACATATGTATAGATATGAGATCTGAGTGATCTCTCACCTATTCGATCGTCTCTAATCATTCTCTTTCACTCCCACACATTCTCAACTATAAATCCCAAACATTTTCCATATTAAAGTTTTCTTATATCATATCTTTATAATATATTTAAACATAAACTTCAATTCAGATTGAATAAAATGAATTTAAAGTTATATTTCATTGAATTTTTCAAATTTTCTAGCCTTTACGTTTTTTGTTTAGTTTCGCTATAGAAAATAAAAATAAAATACAAAAAATACAATAAAAATAAACGAAATATACTAAAAAATATACTAAAAAAAATGCAATGCACTCTTTATTAACATATATAGTACATATAAAGAACTTTTTTGGCATGCAAATAAATATTTTGCAGGCACTGTGAGTGTGTCTGCTATAGAAGCGTATAAAAAATGCAAAAATTGCAAATACAAAATACAAAATACAAATAAACATAAAAAATGCTATGATGTTGTGAGCTGCCATATTCCGGAGCATGCTTTGAGGCGCCACTTACCAGGCAATGGCACCCTCATTCTCTCTCCAGCTCCCTCTCTCACTGGCACTCCATCTCTTTCGCACGCTTTGGCGGCAGCTGCCAAAGTCGCGCACTCAAAAGTCAGAAGAGGCAACAAAAAACAAAAAAATACCAAAAAAAAAAAAAAAAAAATACTGTATACGTTGGGTGTATGGAGTAACTGAGGCGATGCTGCTTGAACAAACAATATCCCGCAGCGAACTTTATTAAATTACATGATTTTGACAGTTAAGCAGCAGCAACAGCAGCAGCAGGTTCTTCCCCCTTGTGCAGAGTTGCCATCCCCTGCCACACCTCATCCTTGGTGTCTCTTCTTGCTGTTGTTGTTGTTGTTGTTGTTGTTGTTGCAAGTGAAAATCATATATATTTCGTTGTGTTTCTTATATTTTATGTAATACACTTGAAGCTGCCAACAGCGCTTGCCATCCCCCTCCACTTCTTTTGAAAATGTTGTTTTGGGTTGTCTGGTAACACTGGGAGTCGGAGCAGAAATACTGTTAGTATTCCTTGGGGGCCGGTTTAGCCAAAATACATAGAACATGGTAACGTTTTGCTTTTTTTGGTATTAAGTGCTACGTAGTCTGTTCGAAAATCTTGGCAATTACGCATTTTCCATTGCGGCTGCGGGAAAAACGTGAAAAACGGCGGGAGAGTAACAGTATAAGGTATACGGTATACGGTAACCAACTTTTATCATTCAGCAATTAGCGTGGCCATGTCTGATGCCCGCTTATCGGTTCACTATAGTACCTTGCCTTGGTTTTGACTGGGCTGGGTGCGGTACGGTTCGGTTCGGTTGGGTTCGCTGCGGTTTGGGGTTTGAATTGTGGTTTTGCGGGGTTTGGGGTTGAGGTACGGCACGGTAGTTGCCAGTCGGTAGTTGGGTTGCGGGTCAAAAACTCAAATAGAATAGGAGTTCTATGCTCTAACAAGCCGCTGCCGCTGCCAACGGCAAATATTTGTCCATCGTTTCACTCGATACCTTGAAAAACAGCACAAATACAACAACAACAACAACAAGAAAATGTTCCAAGTAGAGGAAAATGTACGCAAGATAAGATGTAGTACGTTGTAGCTTGTTACCGAGTTTTGTATCTATAAATACGCAACGTGTGCATTCTTGTCTAACTTTAAAAACAGTTAAGGGAGCCAGTCTCCAATACAGTAGTCACTCACTAAAAACAATATACTTCTCATACACAGTTTATAGTTTATTTTAATTCTTTCTAATGAGAAAACCCTCTAAGTAAACTACTCCCTAGACACACTTCAACTGTTTATGGTGGTGAAAAGTTTGCGTACCTTTGGCTTCACTGTAGCATGCCACTGCAGCAGTGTAGAACTCGATCTAGGGGCATGTTCGACGGTTATCTATGGTACTTAAACGGTGAGGGTACAAGATTTGCCCATTGAGACGAGACATATGCGATGTGTTTACATTTTCACCGTCTACATGGCCTCGTACATAAATGTTCCGATAAGAAAAACATGGCAAGCTGCACGCCGAAATATGCTCTACACCACAAAACTATCTATCATATAGAAACTAACTTATAGGCCCCACTATATTTCAAAGATATATCACTGAAAGAGATGTCTTATATGTCATTTGAATAGACTATTTGAATGACTTGAAAGAATGCTTCAAAAGCCAAGCTGCTACCCACACTTGAAACCTGTCTAAATGAGGCCTATTAACATGGAGATGTTGACGGTAGCACAAATTCTTTTCATGTGCAACCCTCCGACTAAGTAGTACTACCAGCTCTGACTTTAGCCGAGTCGCTTTGCCCATTATGCTGAGCTACAACCCTTTGCGGGGGATGGGCAGTAGGTAGAGTAGATGTAAAGAGTACGGCTTTTATGCCTTTATGCTATCTGTGATTATTTTCCACATCGTTTTGTTCATTGTCCGTTCGAGCGGGTCTTTTGTCTGCACCGTATCTAAACAGGTGGTCCCAGCATGTGGCCAAGCAACTGAATTTACACCACAATTTACCCCCGCATTACCCGCTGTCCATACAACTAATTCCACATTTCCTCATTTCCTGCATTGCATTGTGTCGATCTGCACCCTCTCACTCTAGAGAGTAGTGTTTACCTTTCAATCAAGAATGATATTATATTTAAATAAATAAAGTATGCATGAGTACAACAAACAAATCCAAGAGACAGCACCGAGTATTTGGATTTCTGTGCATTAAGTCAACCGCAAATTATGTTTTGAATAGGTTATATTATTATTTAGACAGGTGCTCTAATTGCTACTGCGGTTATACATACACATATATTTTTAGAGCTTTGTCATTATAAAACAATCGAATTTTCGTTATGTCAATAGTCAACAATAATCGTCGTGATTACTTAACTTATCTTACTGTATATATACAAACTATGTGTATATATATATATAGTATACACGTATGTAAGAACTAGTAGTATATAGCATTTCAATTGCTACTATGAAGTGGAAAAAATAATACTCGCACTGGATGTACAAACAGTTTCATTGTATGGATTCTAAAAGATGATATGGCTATACTACGATTTGTCTGGAGTGGTAAATTGCTCATACGCTTAAGTATAGCCGTGCGGGTAATCACAGCGATCAAGGCTGCACGACTAAATACGGTATTGCCCAGCTGTATATAGATAGTACTAAAGCTATCATTGCCTATAGATAGGCTTGATATGGTTATTAAACATTTCTAAAAATATATGCTTATTATTTTCATATGACCTAGCGCAGCCAACTTCACGAATTTCCGCAATTTAATAATATGCTCATTCTGTGGTCTTTTACGAAAAGTGAAAGGCCAAAAGTTGATCAATTAGTTATACCTATATCATACAAAACGTGTCTGGTGTTGAGATTTTTGAAGCACGCGGAATATATTGACCTAAACGACTTAAAAGCCCTTGCAGATTTTGGTTTTATTGTGTGAACACTTCCATAGTAATACTCGCACTCGTTCAGTATCGATTGCCCACTTCTAACGGCTTATCAGGCTTATGTGGCGATAAGTTAAGGTTTATAGTGCTCGGACGTCGCGGGGCCTTAGACAAATAGATAAGTGTCACTCTTGGCACATGGGAGCAACAACATCACAGAACTCTTTTTAGATTCTTAACTGCAGCTGGTAGACAGTTTGGATTGTTGAGTAAAGAACCCAGAGGCGAACATCTAAAAGATCCCGCCAGTGGGTTATAGTTTGGGGTCTTCACTGTTACAGCAGTTTATTTACCTAAAATATTGAACTACTTTCCGCATATCAGCCCTGGTTCGTGCGAGACACTTGAAAATGTCAAACAAAGTTGTAGCCCGCTGCCTCCCCAAAAGCCCCAGAGGGTCTGCTAAACCTACACACTTACGAACTACTCGAGCAAGTTAGTTGCCTCATTGAAGTGTCAGTGTGTTTTTGTATGGGTAGCACTGATTGCGCCCTGGAGTAGCTCCATTTATTGGATGTATAATGCCAGCTACTTGGATTTAAGTCAAATAGCATATAATCGTTTATTAAATCTAAAGCAAAGTTATTTCAAATGCTTTGAACTCACCGACCAGAACGCTATCTAGAGCCATATCTAGCCATATCACACCGCCCAGTCACTGTTGACCCAGTAAGCCAAGTAGGGAAAGGGCAACAGAGATAATAATAGTTAAGGCTGTATGATAAGGCGCAGCAAAATTATGCCAAAGGTTGCGAAAGATATTCCAAATATACTAAGACTCGAGAAGTGTATTAAGTAAAAACTATTCGAAAAACTTGCTACAGATATAAAGATTCCCATTTAAAAGATCTTTATACTATTGCATATCGTGATATCATGAAATTACATAGAAAATTCGGAGCTTTCAATGTCTACACCTATATTTTGAGAACCCTCAGGGGAACTTTTGAGATTTCGGCGAAAAATCAGAAGCTGTTAAACAGATAAATGGTTTTATTTACAAAATGCATGACACAAAAAAAAAACATTGAGTACAACGGCCCTAGATAACGATGCCAAGAGATACGAGCTACCAGTGAAACTTGGTAGCTGGTGTTGACCTGTGCATTGACTTGAGCGTATGTCGCAAATTATATGGGCTACTCCAGCAGTTCCACCTCTCCCTCTTTCCCACAGTTTCATGCTCTGGTGAAAGCGTTCAGTGAACAAAATGATTTTATTGCTATGCCCGGTATATAAGCTGGAAATGCCGAAAAACCACTCGTAAGCATTTGGCCATATGTTGCCATTTGTGACAAAACTGCAGCAGGCACGAATGGCAAATACCACGCATTTCACTGAGGGTTGGACAAACAGACGAACAGACGGACAGACAGTGTAAGTGAGCAGGCGGTTGGGGGTCAGAGAGTGATGCTACGTTTTGTCGTTTGTTGTCGTTAATGCCCAATGGGTGGCAAATTGTTTTTTATTATCGCACGGAGCGTAATGGACATGGCAATAGCAACCAAAACCCCTAGGCGGCAGGATAAAGGAGTAAGCCGGTGTGGGGTAATACTGCTACGGGTTTGCCACACCCACAGGCAATTGTCGATTGCGTGAATAAAACTTTAATGGAACGACACAAATCCCAATGTTAACTCGCCCTCTCTCTATATACATATATAAGTGGTCTTAGTATTTTCCCTCTCTCTCTCTCTCTCTTTCTCTTACTTTCTCCCGTTACTCTTACACTAAATCTAACTAATTGAGTGCGAAAATGTCATCAGTTTTTGTTGTGCTTCGGCTCTGCTCCCTCTTTTTCCCAAATATATATCAAGTGTCCATATTTCAATCAAGAAATAATAAAACTGCACTCGAACTGGACTGGGTTCTGGATAGGTTTCTGGACAGGGTACTGCATAGGGCAATGCATAGGGGAATCGCGCTTTAAAAAATGCCTTGAAATGGCTTTTGACAGTACGTGTTCTATACGTAAGTATACCATATATATAAATGTTTATACGGCTGTCTGTGTGCACATACATTTGACCCCACTGTCACATGGCACTCACGTAAATAGTTGATGGGCGTCGGCCCCATTGCACGAACTCTATCCCTCTCTCTCTCTCTCTCTCTCTCCCTCTCTCTCTCTCTCTCTCTCTCTCTCTCTCCCCATCTCCTTTACTCTTTCTCTTTCTCTCAAAAAAAAAA
>JBANCZ010001306.1:0-22770 GCA_037040025.1 Sphaerogastrella javana | reverse complement strand
GAGAGAGAGTGAGAGTGAGTCAAGTGGAGGTGTAGCCTCCAACAAAAGCAACAACAACAACAACAACATCTCGTTGGTGCTAATGTGCAAAGTTTTGTGTTTTCATCAACAACAGCAACAACATTAACAACAACAACAACTAGAAAAATCACAGAAAATTATTTAAAAAGTGTGTGCAAATAGACGACGAAAAGTGGACGAACAGCAGCAGAAGCAGCGAGAGCAACATCAACGAGGGGACTAAATAACACAATAACAACCTCTGGAGAATTAACAGAACGGAAAACAGTTTTGCTGAGCTTTTACCGAGATGCCTTTCGTGTCGCCCCGCAGCAGCACAGCAACAACAAGTGGCGCCGGCAGCGGTGCTGGCAGTAGTGGCCGAACCACATTTCGCCCACCCTGGGTAAAGGGTGAGGATAGCACAACCACCACAAAGCCAGCGACAACGCCTTGGGCCAAAAAGGCAACCGCGACCGCAACCAAGGAGAATGGCGAAAAGGCTCCACCTGCAACAACAACAGCAGCAGCCAAAGCCAAAGCAGCAGCAGCAGCCCCAGCAACAACAACAACAACAACTGCTGGGAAAAAGGCAGCTGAGCCGGCCAAGAAGACAACAACTGCGGATGCAGTTAAGAAACCCGGAACAGCTGCATCATCTGCAGCTGCAGCTAAGAAAAATGCTGAACCGCTGAGCAAAAAAACGCCGGAACCCGCAAAGAAAACCGCTGTAGACCCGGCAAAGAAGGCAACGCCGGCAACAGCTTCCACGCCCGTTAAGAAGGCAGTAGTTAGTGCCGTAACAAAGAAGCCGTTGGCCAAGAAGAAGGAGCCAACTCCACCACCAGAATCCTCCTCCGAGGAGGAAGAAAGCGAGGAGGAGGAGGAGGAAAGCGAAGAGGAAACTGAAGAGGAGACCGAGGAAGAAGAAACCGATGATGACGAGGAGGAGGAGGAAGAAGACGATGACGATGAAGACGATGACGACGATGATGATGACACCACGGTGGAAGCCAAGGTACCGGAACACGTCAAGAAGGCTGCCCAACTGCGCCCCACGCAGATCAACAAGAAACCGGAGCCATCGGAAAGTGAGTTGACACAGCGTTTCACCCTTGAGAAACCCAAATTGCGCAGCGTTGTGGTCAAGCGCGACAAATCGCAGAAGAAGATCGCACCCGAAGACGACGATGAGGCCGTCGAGGGTGAGACCGAAGAGGAGCGTGATCGTCGTTTGCGTTTCAAGCTAGATAAACCAAAATTAAGGCATGTGAAGCGAGAGGAGAAACCGTTGCCCAGCAAGAGCACGGATAATCTGCTCAAGATTCGCCCGGTGCTGAAAAAGGTACCCAAAGTTGATGAAATACTCAAAGAACCCAAAGAAGAACCCAAGCCCGAATTCAAGACCAAAACCCTGAGGAAAACGCCCTCAATAAAGCGCGAACCGAGCATTAAAAATGGTAAGTCAGGTCTACTCCGATCTTTCGCATCTGTCCCGCATTCTCGGAGCCGAGAAGGAAGCTACTTCTACTACTACTACTTACAACTACTACTACTACCCTGTTTAACTCTGCTGTCCGCTCTAATGGATCAAACCACAAAATGCTGTAAATTATTGACGCTTCTCTAATGTCTCTAAATTTCTTTAAAAAAAAAAAAACCATCTAACTACCAGGCAATGCGATGTAGATATTTTGGGAATAATTTTCCTGAATATGTTTGTGGGTGCTACACACTATTTGGATATATTTCACGTATATTAGCTATATAAATAATACTGTTCGGTTGTATCAATAGATTGGCCTTGTGCATTTTTCGCATTGGGCTTTCTATTAGCCTCACACCAACCCAGACCCGCCCGGCTCCCGCTTCCGCTGTCAGTGCCGCTCTCTGGCGAAAGGCAAGGCCAACGGACGTCATATACCCACCAAAAAAAATAAATATTAAAAGACAGCGCGACAAAATCGCGGCGTATGAGTGATATTACTCATGAGCAGAATACTGTCTAGAGATGGAAGCGTGAGTGGTCCAGTTCGTGACTACAATAACTAATGTAATTGAAAGAGTACTCAGTCGAGAGAGCTCTAGTGCCCTATTCAACAAATTCCAGTCTTACATTCTAACAAATAAATATATTTAAATATTTAAACATATAGTCAAAATCAAGGTTAAATACTAAAGAATCTAAGTATTTTGATGGAAGAACTATTAGAAATATTTTTAAATGAATAACTCAACATTAAAAAGTATTTATAGTAGAAAAATATCAATAGTTAAAAAGATTGAAAATGTTTTTAAAAACCTATGTATATGTTAGCATTGCTATAGTATTATAGAATCAAAGCATCTTGATGAAACGACTATTAGAAATAGTCAATGAATAGTTAAATATTGATTAATACTTCTGATAGAAAAAGACGGTAAAATGATTGAAAACATGGACATTAAAAAACAGCGTTATTTCGATCAGAATATACTACATGGTTGAGAATTAATAATGAAATCTCGCAAAGTTTTTCACAATATGCAAAATGGAAGTTTCTTTGTTGTGCAAGAAATTTCGAACAAAGTAAAGAGCATTGAATGAAACATAAACACGAAAGATAAGATGCATAGCATCGGAAGAGATAAAATGAAGTAGTGAAGAGTATAATTGAAATATTGTCTATATGGTAAAGGCAGTATATTAAAGAGCTTTAGTATAGTTTATGGAATGGAATGGATAAAAACTTATTTATGAATATTAAAACTGTTTCGCATGTGCAACCATTGCATATGTGCATGCAAATTTGATTCTGTCGAAAAAAAAAGATGTGTGTATGTGTAAAATTTTAATGCAATTATAGCCGAGAATATTACTGCAATATTTGCTTATATATTAAAAAATTATATTGGACAAGTTAAACTTTCTACTTTATCAGACAACACACATACACACAAAAACAGTGAGAGTTTTCATCTCACAAAAGTTCAAAATGTTAAACAAAACCTACACTAAAAGCAAATATTTCGGATGCTCAGGATTATGCACATATAATATATATATCATACAAACATGATATTAGAGCATATATTCTTTCTTTTTTTTTTATTTCTGCATTCATTTGCTCGTTAATTTAACCTTGATGGAATAAAGCAGCAGCAGGATTCAGCAAGGATATGCAGAAACACAGCATCACAAAAAAGGCAGTGAACAGAATGCAATTCCATGCGAGTTTTTACTATGCATGCCAGAATATTTAAGTCATGTGTACATCTCTAGTTCAACTATGCCAGTGCATTTACACATATGATATTGTAGGTAGATGATATACATACCACTGTATGAATATGGCTGAGTGAGTATGTGAATGTCCATTCATGTCCACCTGCGCGTCGACTGCTCATTTTTATAAAAACGCACAAACACAACAGATACACTCAAACGAAACGAGTAGTATCTGTCTGTCTGTCTGTCCATCTATCTGTCTCTCTGTATGTACGTATCTCGAGTATATGAATATATATGTACACTTACATATAAATGAAATGTGCACAAAACATTTCATCAAAAAAACCAACAACAAAAAAAAACAACAATTTTTTGCACTCAAAAACACAAAAACAGCAAAGCGCATAAAGGCACAGAGCGTATGAACGAACGAACACTGACACAAAGAAAATACTAAAGCTATAAAGCAATATAAATACAACATATTTTATTTATTACATTTTTAGTGAGTGCTGTGCATTGAATCAAAAGAGGCAGAAAAACTGCTTACCCACCACCCACAAAATCAAACCAAATCATTGATAGATACGAAAAAACAGTAACCGAATTATTATAACGAATAACAAACAGACGCACCTAAATACAAAATACAAACTATTTGAATCCACTTACAAATTGTAATAATTCAAATGCAGTATTCGCCTGCAAGCGTCGCCCCAATTCAAAAACAATAACAGTAAGTTGCATAAGTTATCAAATTGAATTGCATTCGCCTCTAGGGAGCATCAGAATCCCCCGAACTTCTGAAGGTGGCGCTACTATCGCCCCCAGGAGTGCCACAAAAATGAAGTGAAAACCTCGTTAAAAGTCACAAAAAGAACATAGAATCTCTAGCAGAAAGACAACTGTGCAATGAACAGCCCGTAAAGAGTAAACGGGGAAGTTGAAAATGAGAAAAGAGAAAAAGGTTACGTGTGAGACAGTTAACTCGCAAGTTGCGCCCTGTCCTAATCAGTGGGCAATAACGTGACCGCAAATGCGTCCTAATCTTTCTGGGCACAAACAAAAGGCAGCCGGGTTTAGTTGTATTCGAATCAAACGGCAAACAATTCCTAGCGACCTGACTGCAATCGACTACCATCTACCCTGTAAATCGATCAAAGGGAATATTCATTTATTGCATTGTTTCTTCAAAGAATTAACAATATTTTAGATGTTTTTCAAACATTGCCATAGGTCTTTCAATAAATCTAAAGCGTTGACTTTAACAGGTCTTGCACGCCCATTTGAAACACTTTGAATGACTACAGGGTATATTTGTACTGGTATGAGAGGTCACTAAACAAAATGGTAACCGCTGTCCCAGCGTTTGTCCTTTAAAGCTGTCGCATAATAAAAAATAAAAAAAAATATATATATATAAATACAAAAAAGGAAAACAAAAAGAAATATAAGAAAGGCAACAATGAAGACGGAAAAGAAAAACATTTATTTAATGTGCTCGGACGACGTCTTGGTCCGTGCCTAGCCTTGCTTTTCGTTTGCCTTTTCCCTGCCCCGACCTGACCACCAGTTTCCAGACCTCCCATTCCTTGTACGCTTTGCCTTTCAAGCTTGTGCCTGATCCGGTTTTGAGGGTTTCTGTTTCGGGGGTTTTATGGTCTAAGTAAAATTCATGATTATTGCTCATTGTGTCAAAACTACAACATAAAGTGGAATGTTTAAAACCAGATGAGCATGATGAGTGGGAAACAGGCACTTTTCTTAGCCAGCTTTTCACTAGTTTCAGTGAAACACAGTAAACGTAAAAGGAAACTTTACAACTATCAATAGCGCAGCTCAGTTAAAAGAAGAGAAGAAGAGAAAAAACCAAACAAAATTCAGATATAGAACTGTTACAACTTCTGTTAGGGACACAAGCGGCTGCTACTGCCAAAGATATATGGCAATGTGCTTGATATAGTCGAACTAAATGCCCCATTTATATTCAAATATCCGCACTAAAAAACGAAAAACCAAAATAAAAAATAAAAGAGACGACATCGTCGACGGCGGCCACAAGCCCAGAGCTTAGAGCCTACAAAAAGCCTAGCCAATGTCTACAAAAGGAGCCAAAAGGACAAGCGCCTGAACGCAAAATATATTTTCTTTTATTTAAATGAGCCAACTTACTACCATACTACACACATATACACATGTATGTATATGTATATGTACATATACTATCGCATAATGTATATATTTTCATATACTTATCTATATGTGTGTGAGACATGTAACGGCTGTCCTCCATTTGGTCACATTTCTTCCTTTCCTTTCGTTTCGTCTTCTTCCTCATGTTTTTTTTTTTTTTAGTCTCTTTGGTTCGACTTTCAATAGGTGCAGTCATACGGGGAAGGCGAGATGCTAAACGTGCGTGGGGATGGGAGCGTGGCGGGGGACTGGAGGGTGTGTGCTTTGAGCATAAAAGATGATTAGGCCATTTCAAATTTGGACATATCGTCGGGTGGTCAGAATGACGTAAAACTAATACATTCAAACATATAGTCATACTACACACCGATACATAGGGGAATGGAGAGAGAAAGAGAGAGGGGGAGCTTTTCGATGCTTAATAATTACAGTGGGCGACAATAAAATGGTCCACTAAGTAAATAATTGCATGGCTCTGTATGCATATTATGGCCTATAGCCATTTGTAAAGACTTCTAGTCTAATGAATTCTCATTGGTTTGGCATAATATTTGTTTTACGAACTGGAAACAGCTGATACTTTTGCTATAAACACCCAGGCAATTGAGTAAATAAAGCACAATCATTTCATCATTTCATCATTTCAGTATGCATAACTAACACAACTATAGAAATATTTTCTAAAGTGAATTAAATAACATGTTCGTTCTATTTGAACTATTTCACAAATTTCACACAACATTCCATTACAAATTAATTGAAAAGTCCATTCTCTTTTTTACCTATAAACATTTTACACATTAATGCATTTTTTCACAGTGATTCATAACAATAATTGAAAATTATTTAAAATATGCAACAATACTCATGATCTGTATACCCATTGTCTATAATAAAGCAAAGATATTAGGATGTATTTTATTTGATACAAAAATTTATTTATGTGCTAAATATTAAATGCACGCATCGTAAATTAAAACCTAATAGAAATTAGGTTGTAATTTCTCATAGACCACGACAAAAGCACTCTTTAAACAATTCCGAAATAATTCTAAATTTTCATTATTTTAATTAAATTTACCCATTTAAATATTTACACGCTCCAAACGAAACGCAAACTCAGTTTGCTCTCACACTTTCACTTTCGCGCAGTCTCTGTCTCTCGGGGTTTGAGGGGGTTCTATGATATGTTTGTTAATTAAAAATAATTTTGAATGTCACGATGACTGTGAAAACATAATTACAAAATATGTGAAAATAATGCTGAGCGGTAAACAACAAAAAAAAAATAATAATTTAATAATGTTGTGCCAAATTATACATGGAAATTGTTGAAAAAAAGAATATTGTGTAAGCTTTTTCATTTTAAATTTTTCATAAGCTCCTCCAAGCAGAATTCACTGGTGGCGGTGCTGGTGGTAGTGGCGTTGGTGGTGCAGTGATTAAATTAGCCACAAATGAGAGCCTCCGACAATAGTTATAAACAAGATGAAAACCGTTAATCAGGCGCTTGTAACCCAGCCTGGATTAAAGCTGTCAGTATGGAGAATAAGGATACAGAATGCGAGTTGTTGTAGGGGTAAACGGATGGGCCGGATGGGCGGGAGGCAGGAGGCATCGGGCCAGCAGGGACTGTAAAATATGGCAGAGATTCTCAGCGCTTCATCATGTAAAGCTCAGACAATGGAACAAAGTCAGTAATCAAAGTGGAGTCCATGCTAATGCTACCCCACTCACTCCAATCTGCCGCCACTTGGCACAATCGTCTTTCCCTCTTCCCCCACCACCGCTACACTCTCACGCTCTCTCTCTCTGTCTCTGTCTCTCTCTGTCTCTGTCTCTGTCTCTCTCGAGATCTCTCAGCGTGGTAAAGCTGCGCTGGTTTGCTCGCTTTGCTCGGCCCAGCGTGATTCAATGACAACGGCAACATTTGTGCATGCATAGAATATTCTGTTGATGATAACACAATGAGAAGAAGCTCAGAAGCACCATGGCAGTGGGCCAAGGGGTCTGCCATGGGTACTATGGGTACTTGTATAGGATAACAGCAACAGCGATAGGGACAGGGACAGAGTCGGAGACGGAGGCAGAGACAGAGAAAGAGAGAGAGAGAGAGAGAGAGAGAGAGAGAAAGAGACAGGGGCGGAAGGTGGAGACCAAACACTGAGTGAGCTCGCAAAATTTATGTTTACATACCCCGCTATTCATTTTGCGTGGTTGTAAGTGCGGGCTTTGCGGTATATTAAGTGGGTAGCATCATCTCCGAGACGCTGCGACGCGCTGTCTCTCCCCCTCTCTTTCTCTCCCCCTCTGTCTCTGTCTCTGTCTCTGTCTCTGTTCCACTTTTGGCATTTTATTTAAATAAGAAATAATTTTGTCGACATGAATGAATGAATGAAGAGTTTTATCTGCCCCAAGCACACACCCTTGCCACACGCACAAAGTGCCTTGGGTAAGTTTTTTGTTTTTCTGTTTACTCTCAGTGTTGTTGTTGTTGTTTTTATTTTCTTGATTCTTTTTTTCCTTTCTTTACTCTTCATGCTCCGCTCTACGTTTTTTGTCTCTTTTCGTATCTGTTTCTGTTTTCATTTTCATTTAGCGTACAGAGGGGGGAATGGTCTACAGATGGGTAGCAGGGGAGGGGCGGAATACTGATTTAGGATGGCGCTTTTGCCAGAGCTTTGCCATAAATTACTAAAACGAATTAAGCGAAACTTACTAAACGACCGCTCAATTGGCTGCCCAAAAAGTTGACCACGTATTTTAATCAGTGACTACAAATGGCAAACAGACAAAGGAGAGCAACTAGAGAATGTCGAGAAAGTGGTCAAAGTTGGTTGGGGCAAGTGGCAGAACTCAGGGACACGGAGACAGACAGACAGACAGCATGTTACATTAACATGCAGAACTAGACAAGCGAAGCCAAGACAATAATCAAGTTTGGCGCTGATTTCATTCAAGTGAAGCAACACGAGTTCGGGATTAGTTTGCAGCAGGTGTAGAACAAGCCAA
Organism: Sphaerogastrella javana; assembly: GCA_037040025.1. NCBI lineage: Eukaryota > Metazoa > Arthropoda > Insecta > Diptera > Drosophilidae > Sphaerogastrella > Sphaerogastrella javana. The sequence goes on along the minus strand of JBANCZ010001306.1, from coordinate 14,354 downwards.
AGGATTCACACACTCACACTAACTATATAGATATATATATACATATATATATATATATATATATTCATACTACTAATGCAGCGCTCAGAGCTCAAAGGCAGCCAACCACTTAAAGATTAAGTGCAGATTCACCCAGGCGCGACTGCTAAAACCAGAAGATGGAAGCCCCAACCAAAGTATTAAAATGCGGTAAAGAGGGAGGGACAGTGAGGGGGAGCAGCGGTGGGAGGGACCAGCGAGACAAAAGGACAAGATTGGGATTGAGGTTATGCTTCTGTTGACTACATGGGTGGTTGGGTATAGTCTTGGGCTTGGGACTGAGACTGGGATTTTACCAAGTGAGTTGGGTTATTTTTGGATTGGGGTTGGGGTTGGGGTTGGGTTCAGTCCTACGTTTGCCGGGGTTCATTCAAACAAAGCTAATTAACAGATTTGTCAGCTTTTCATCACTTGGCGCCGCCATTGTCTTAAGCAGTTGTTTGACTTTTGCACTTTTGAAGCATCTCAAAAAAAAAAAACAACACAAACAAAAAAAAGTAAAACAAACAAAACACAAAGCTCGCAAAACCTGCTGCTAAAAAAAGAGAGAATGCAAAGCATTGTACACAAGAGTTCAACGTGTGCCAGAAGAGGAGCGAGGGGGAAGCATAAATTGAAAAGTGTACAGCAAAGAGAGGGAGGGGGGGGGGAATATGGAAAATGGCAAAGGCATCAGTTCCCCTATCACTCCTACTATTAATGCTGCTGCATTGGCAGTACTATGGGTTAAGGCACATCAAAAATTGTGCGGCCTTAGTCAATTTAAAAAGTTTCTCAATTGCTAATTGCAGGGAAAATTTACTGCTGGTGCAAAGAGAAAGTAAGCTAACTTTTGTTAGGCCAAAACAATTTAAGCACAAATTTATTAGAAACAGCTTGTGCGCTTCTCAAAGAATAACAACAACAACAACAACAAAAAAGTAACATTTCGCAATTAATTGGCCACGTTAACAAAAGGCCTCGGACAAAGAAGTGCCAGAGCGCATCACAGACTTTAAACTAACTAACTACAACTAACTAAAAACTTTAGAGCCAAGCTGAGTTCAAGCGCAACGGCGCAAAGAAACATGCAAGAAAGCGATTAATCCGTAAATAGCCGTCGTTTGAATACCCTAACAAATCAATCATCATCATTCATCATCATCACGGGTGAGAGTTATTCTCATCTACAGAATACAGATGAGAATTCTTAATCTAGTAATGATGAAATATTAAGGCATAAATCAAAAGTATTTACTATTTATTCAGTTTATATATGATATAAGTTTTTGAAATTATCTCAATTTTATCTATCTATGTGAACTTTAGTAACACGGATCGGTAATCCCTTAATGTCGGACAAATTTTATAACAATATTTTACAACACTTTCGCAAGTGTATATAAAATGCAATCAAAGTTCATCCTTGCTTCGGTCTACTTTTCCAAAAGGGGATTTCAAGGCAATAAAATAGACCAAAAGTAGAATGTGTGCTGCATGTGGGTGGGTGATGGAGGTTGGTTGGGGGGTATAGTGTGTGAAACTGAGTACGTTAAGCAAGGCACGGCAGTAACTTTTCAATCTCTGCCAATTCCATGGGCAAGTTGAGCGAATCGTTGATCCACATGCAACCTCCACAAATCGAGCTCTAGTACACCGTCTCCCCTTCCCTTAAGCGATGAACTGCAGCTGCTATATCCGTTGGACCGACAAAACGAACCCAATTGATATGTATGGCCTGTGGCGAAAAGAACTTGGCGCAAACAACTGACACAAATTGCAAACTCATTAAATTAAAATTATATTTAATAACCGCGGGACTCAACGCAGCGTTAAACGATTTACTCCACTAAAAACAAATAAAATGAATAAAAAAAACAACAAAATTGTAAAAAAAAAAAGAAGAAGAAGAAAATGTACACAGTCAGAACATTTATCCTCAGCTATGGCATCTATAGTAAAGCAGCTGCTAACCTTTGCACCACCACACACACACACATCCAATCCCCATCTCTCTCTCTTTCTGTGTGTGTGTGTGGTTCTTTTTACAGTTCCAGCACCGCCACCGCTGCCTTCACTGGTGCCAAAGGCACCACCACCACCGCCACCGCCATTGGCCCCCGGCGAGAAGCGTGTGCTAACCGAAACGCAGAAGAAAACCCTCGAAAAGCTCAAGTAAGCTCAAAACACTCGTACACACCCACATACATAACACACACACACACACATGCACACACACAAATAAGTCGACTCTTACAACTAAACCACAAATTTATTTCATTTTCGTAGAACACGACCACGCAGACGTCCAGACTGGTCCGAGATGATGAAGGAGGTGGAGAGCGGCAAGAAGCTGCGCCATGTCGCATGCAACGATAGGTGAGAGCGAGACAGACAGTGTAAGAGAAAGAGAGAGAGAAAGAGAGAGAGAGAGAGAGAGAGAGAGAAAGAGAGAGAGAGAGAGAGAGAGAGAGAGAGAAAGTGTGTGCAGCAGTGCAAGTGTGAGAATATATGCAACTCATTTATCAGGAAATTACAAAAAACTCTGCGGTAGATTAACAATTAGTTATCGAAAAGGGAGAGAGCGAGAGATAGAGAGAAAGGGAAGGAGATAGAGAGAGAGAGAGAGAGAGGGAAGATAGAGAGAGAGAGAAATAGAAGCAGCTCAGTTAATGAACTAGGGAAAGGCTACGACTAAAAAACTTAATGAGTTCTGTTCTTTTATGACAAAGTATCACAAGTTAAAAAACTTATAAATTACGAATATAAATTGCGAGAGAGAAAGACAGAGAGAGAATTTTAGTAAATTAAATCAACTAAAAGTTAAACCAAAATACAAAATAATACTCTCATTCAAAGTGAAGCCAACTATTCCATCATATTCTGTCAGGGTAGACATACACCCTCAATTCCAAAAGAAGCCAAACTTTTAGAAAAAAAAATTAAAAATAGTTCCACAAGTGGCATCTTTCGTAATGTTTTACAGGTAGACATACACTTTAATTATCATATAGGTCTCTCACGCGTCTCTGTTATCGAAAGTTGTATTTGCTTCATGTCAACATCAACTCGAGCTGTGGCTAAAAATAATTGTGAACAAAGTGTTTTAGTTAGAGTTTCAAGTTCATATTAAAAGGGAATGTCATCTATTTTTATACCCTATGCGTGTCTGCCTTGCAGATCTCAGCCCATATTGACATGTAAATCGATGACGAAGGTGGACGACAAGTTCATCTATGAGACGGAGAAGGGTAATTCGCACAATAAGCTGCTGCTGCAGATTCAAGGCGGCATCAAGCTGCGTCCCACACAGACCAATGATCGCAGCAAGCCCATACTGGAGGGTCTGCGCAAGTTCCGACGCCAGATGACCATTGAGGAGCAGCTGCACAAATCCCAGTCCAAGATCAATATGTTGAGCGAGGCGCCCAGCAGTCATGCCCTGGGACCGGGCAGTGATAAGGCCATGGGTGCGGGCAGTGCCAGGCCCAGCATTGTGTCCACGATGTCCATTGACGAGGAGAGTCCTGATGAATTGGATGACATTGACAAGATACGCGATGATCTGCAGAGTACGAAACAAATGCTGGCCATGGAGCTGCGTAATCGAGAGGCTCAGGAGCGTGAAAATAAGAAGCTATTGGCCAAAATCCGCACACTTGAAACGGAATTGGAGCGCGAAAAGTCGCGAGAGAAGAATCTGGAGTATGGATCTAATGTGATTGTGGCCACCATGGATCCAACGCCCACATCCGAGCAGGCCTACGTCAATTCGCTGAAACGCGAAGTGGAGGACGCACGCAAAGTATCCAAGGAGGTCGAACAGAACTACCATGACACCAGTGAGCTGCTCGTCGATGCCAAAACGGAAATAGAGGAACAAAAGCGTCAGATTCAACTCCTCGAGCGCAAATTGGCAGCGGCGCTGCAGGTAAGCCTCGTCCAAACAGCCAATAAGCATAGTGGGTGTGGGTGAGAGCGAGGGTGGTGTAGTGAGCGGGTGCATGGAACAATGTGTGGATGTTGTCAGCTGCCAGTTGCAAGACTTGAAAAAGAGAGAGTGCAAGTTGCAAGTTTAAAGTTGAAAGTTAAAAGTTGAAAGTTGCAAGTTTTGGGGTCACACACATCTTCTTGTTCTTCGCACATTTTCAGCGCCGACAGCGACGCCTCGCTGCGACAGCTCAGCCTGAAAACTAAAAAAAAAAAAAAAAAAACAAAAAACGAAAAACGAAAAAAAAAGCTAACAATCGCAATCGCAATTAGTCGCTTCGCATTGATTACAGTTGTAGCTGTAGCTATTGTTCTTCCTCTTCTCCCTCGTCTTAGTTGTAGTTGTTGTTGTTGTTGTAGTTGTAGGAGTAGCGAGTAAATAATTAGAAATCAGCTGACAACACTCGACACTGCGACCTTAGGGGATGCTGCTACGGCTATATGCATGTGTGTGTGTGTGAGCGTGTGAGTGTGTATAGGGTAGAGCGAACAACCAATTAGTGTGTGCTTTCAAATAGCTTTTCTTTAACAATTAAATACATACATTATATGTGCAGCAGTCAGTATATGCTTAACTCAATAATTTGCCGGCTCTCAATCACACAAATGAATGTATTCATTATTATCATTGAAATTGCACAAAAATAATTGCATTTCTTTAAAAATGAGCAAATGTTTTTCATTGGCTTTAAATTTGTCTACTTTAATTAGAGGGTTACTCAAAAACATGAATCGTAAACAAGTTAAATAACAAGTATTATCTAACAAGTATTTGCAGTTTCGACAAATTTATAGGAAGTTGTCAATTGCTTAACGTATCCTTTAATTTGAATTAAGCGCCATAAAATTAACATTTTGTTAAGCTGGCAACACTGTTAATGTTACTCGTATGTAGATGTCAATTCTGTCTTCTCTCTTTGTTGGCAAACATATTGACATTCGTGTAGCATTTCTCCCATCAAATGTAACTGTAACTCATATTCTATGAATTTATCAATATTTATGCCAATTTAATGTTTTAGTTTCAAAATATAACTGGCAATTGCCAACGAATCTTGAAATTTGAATTGAGCGCCAAAAAAAATATATTTGTTTGTATATCTGGCAGCACTGTAATGCAGGTAGTCTTATTACTGAAATTCATATGCAGCCAGATATCAATATTCACATTCTCTTTCTCGCTTCCCCTCTCGAACAAACACACTGATTGATCTGGCAGCACTGCCATCAACTCTAACTGTAACGCATGTGCGAATGGCAATTCAGCCTCCTTTCCTTTCGTTCTACTATTGCCAACAACATACACACACGCAAAACAAACTTATGACGATCTGGCAGCATTGCTCCCATGAACTGTAACTGCAATTTTCAATTATCATTCTCTCATTCGCATCCACCGATGACTTGCATATTCACACACACAGACACACGTACACACACACACGCGCATACTCGCTCACTCACTCACGCACGAGTTATTAGAAGACACGAAATGAATGAGTTCGAATAAGATTCGTAGTGAAAGCTTTAGCTGCACTAAAATTAAAATTAACAAATTAACAAAATTAACCAAACGCTATCGGAATTGTGTTATACAAGGGCTACACGACATCAAGCACTAACAGAACGCATATTAGTAACCGCTTTGCTTACGACGATGACGACGACTACGATGATTACTACGACCAGGTCAACTATCATGGTAATCACGGACTGCATAAGGTAAAGCTCTAAGCTATTTCTGTTGAGGTCAGCCACTAACGCTGACCCGATGACCTCAAGAATTTTACTGATAATTGTGATGTTATGTTGCGCAAATACAGGGTGTGCCATTCGATGGTTCGCGGCGACAGAGCGATGCGCACTTTGGACGCGATAGTTCACCGGAACTGGAACTGGAGTTAAGCGAAAGTGATCCAGATGAACCTGAGGAGAAGAAAACAGAGAGACGCGAACGGCGACTGGGCAAGGAGGTGAAGATATTGCGTAGTAAATTGACAAAGATCAAGGTGAAAGAGGAGGCAGCCAAGAAGGAGAAGGATGTATTGAAACAGGCCATGAAAAAGAATCATGTTATACTCAAGTAAGGCAAACATAATTCGATTCTACATTATGGAATAATCGAATATTACATCTGCGCAGAGAGGAAAACAAAAAGTTCAAGAAACTGGAGAAAGAGGTGCAAAAGATGGCGGCATCGATGAAACTGGACGAAGACGAAACCGATGCAGAAGAGAAAGAGGAAGATGAAGAGGAGGCCGAAGCGGAACAAGAAGAGGAGGAGGAATCCGAAGAGGAGTCCGAGGAATCCGAATCCGAGGAAAGTGGCGAAGAATCAGCCAGCGAATCCGAAGGGGAGGTACAGTAATACCAATATTATATGTGAATCAACTTACCCTGTTATTTATTCTTCGTTTCCGTTTCACAGGATTCCAGCAATTCCGCCAAGAAGGGCAACCTAGAGCCGCGCGTGAAGAAGCACGAGAGTCGCTTTGCCGCTATGAAGAAATGCAATGTGCTGCTCCAAGCCAATGTGGACAATTTGCAGGATCAAATTTCACAGGTGCGATCCCGTGCCACAAATCTGCAGGACGAGCTTGATGCTGTTATCGCCGATTTGGGCTTCTAATGCAGCTCCTCTTGTCCCAGGTCGCAGCAATAACACAAGAACCCGGGGGAATCGAAAATCGAATCGAAATGTACAACGTGTTTGTTTACTGTTTGGCTTAGTGTTCCTTTATTTTCAATGTATTTAAATATAATATATATATCCAAAATATGTAAGTCCACAAGGCACACTATGTATTCACGTTCACGTTGAAAATTTCACTTGTTTCATTTTGCCGGCTCCACAAATTTATTACCGTTTACCTCTTATCGCTTATTCTTATTGCGTATTTGTTATGGCAACGGTGGCGCCGACGCGATGACAACAGGGTTAACAGCGAGAGAAGGTTGATACTAAGTCTAAATACACTAATGTGACGTCACAGATCGAGTTGTTTATAAACAAAATGTTGAAAAGCTGCTAAAGTGTTGTAGTAAACGTATAAAAATTTACATATTTATAAAAAAAAAATGTATAAAATATGAATATTTTAAGCAACAGAATACGAGCACGAGTCTTTAAAAGTATCGATATACAACAGCTGTTAACGTTAAAGCGATAATTATGGTAACAGCGTTGATATTAACAGCATTAACAGCTGTTGCAACGGCGCCATTTAACAGCTTCATTTGAATGATGATTTTGAGGTTTCCACATTTTGTATTCATTTAAGTTGATAATATATTCATCACGTCACGTTGTTCCTTATCAAAATAAAAGGGTATTTTTATATTAGTAGTTGCATTACATGTATATCTATGATTAAGAAAATGTATTTACATCTCATGCAACGAAGTATAAAAATCACGCTAAGTTTCCATATTTAACAGCTGTTAACGTTAAAGCGATGTTTCCATTAAAAAAAATATCGATATATGAACAGCAGTTGATTTGTTCTACCAAGTTCATTTGAATTAAGAGGCGCCAAATGACTTTAATTTTTCCACAATTTGTATTTATTGAAGTTCGTTTTGATCGAATTAGTTTATCTTTTTAGTATTTTCTGTACTGTAAGCATGTATAACAATGTACAAAACAACAACTCAATGAATTTGGCTAAACTAAATGATACAGTTACAGTTAATATAGTTATTTATACCATAGTCATATGTATGAATATTTTGTTTACTTTTTGTTTGTTTTTTTTTTTCTGATGGTATGAGTATCACGCTCGAACTTTAAAACTTTATGCCTATTGATAGTATAATATGTAAAGTGTTTTTTAATAATATCCGTATGTATAATGCGCTTTTTTTTTTAAATAAGCTGAGCCTCTTACAATATGCAAATGCAAAGTCTAGAAATAGTGAACGAGCTGGTTTTTGAGCATATGATAAATCCCAGAAAGTTTCATTAAATACTCGTATATGTTGTGATCGGCGAGACCCTAGTTGAAGGAGAAACCACGAACGTTTTTAGCTATGTTTAAGATTACTAACGCTATGACTAGAAGATGTCAATGGGCAGGGGATTTGTGGATGGATATCAAGTTAATCTACTCCAAGAGAATGAGTCGCAAACGCTTACGAAGCGACGATTCACGTGGCAATGTCATGGCCCATTTCTTCATGGCGGTCAGTACGACAGAGCTAACCACCATTACAGCGCCAAACAAGGAGTACGCATTGGGTGCCTCACCGAAGAACATGATCTGCCAGATGAAGGCGAATACGATGTCGGCACAGCGTGCTATGGCCACTGGTCCGGCCTGTTCCACCTGCAGCGACAGCGTCAGCAGTATTTGGCCCAAGAAACTGAAGATGCCCAGTATAACCACAAGCCAGCGATCCCGGCCACAGCTCGGCCAGCAGACAGCTCCAATTGAACCGCACACTACGAGCGTGTAGACAAGTGCCACTGCTCCAAAATTGGTCATGATAACGGAGAAGTGTAGGTTCTTCAGGGCACGCAGCAGTATGTAGACATTTGCTCCAAACAACGTCGACGATATGGCTGCAACTGGTCCCCAAATGTCATACGTTTTATCCGTATACTTTTCGCTATCGCTCTCCACGGCGGCATCGCCGAAGATGAGCGGGGGTCGTGTGATCAGCACCACGCCAAGCAGCGTCATATTGATGGTGACCACATTGAAGAGCGTGCACGGCTCCTTGAGGAATACGCGTGCAAAGATAGCAACGAACACAGGCGTGGAGAAGATGATGACGCTGGCATCGGCGAGCGGCATGTGACGGAAGGCATAGAAGCTAAGCATCAGTCCCGTGGTGCCCATGAAGCACCTCAGCAGCAGTATGACACGTTTGCCCTCCGGAAACACTGGCTGCCTCGTATAAATCAGTATAGGTATAGCGGGCAGGAGGACGCCGACAAAGCGAAACGATGCCAGTTCCATGGGATTGACATCGACGAGACCCTTGACTATGACGGAGCAGAGGGAGAAGAAGAGCGACGATAGAGTTGCCAGTATAATGCCCAGGTAGGGGCAATTAACGCGCGTTTTTAACCGTTCCAGCCACTGATTGGATATATCGCCTGTTCGCGTCCCATCCACAAACTGATGCAATTCCAAATTCTCTGGCATTTTTCTTTTTTTTAGTTTTTGGCTATATTCCTATTTTGATTGTTGATCTAGTGTTTTGATTTAATGGCACATGCTGCAAACATCATAATTAAGTTAGCTTTTCAGTGGGGGTTCTTCGATTATCTTTTACCTGTTATTTTCGTGTGATTTTTGAAAAATCGATTTTTCAACTGTGCTGCGGTGTTTTCGAGCTGCTGAATAAATTCACACAGCTGCAGCTGCAAAACAGCCACATTGTTTAACTTAACATGTTAGATGTTCAATAGTTAATTATGCATTAGTTTTAATCAAAGTTTTCAATTATTCATTTACACCCACGCAAATATATGAATCGTACGAATGAAGTACTTAAATTTAACAGCTGGCAGGACTAGCGTTGAGGTGTCAGTGGTGGTGCTGCCAACTTGATTACAAGATTTAACATTGCGATAACGAGAGTTTGTTTATCAACGTTTGCCTTTCGATAGTTCAAGTAGTGTAGTGTTGCTTTAATACAAAATTTTAACACATTTACACTTAAATGCATTATCATAATTTGTGAAATTATCCATTTGTATATTAACTGACAACACAGTTGACAGCCGTCGTTTTAACACTTACTTTTAACAGCCTTCTGCAATCGATAGCTGCTATCGATGTTTGATGCAATAACACCACATTATTTACAATAATACTACGCTGTGATGAAATAAACAACTTGTTGGACCCGAAAATTAGATTTGACTGTGCATTTATTTCAAAAACAAAGTGAGCCATAATTCAAAAGAAATACACTTGAAATCACACACGCAACAATAAGTTTCATCCAACAATATCTCACTTTATCTTCATAGTTTACTCCGCACACTTTCACATCCCACGAAATTGACAATGAGCAGCCAAGCTGCTGCGGGTAACACAAGACGTTGGGCCATGCTGGCGGCAGGCCTGGGCCTCGTCTACGTCATCATGCGCCACAGACAGACCATATTACGTGGCTTCTGGCGTAGGCTGCACCATCGTGGTCCATTGGTCATGCATCATAAACGCATCGAAGTGATCAACACCATTCATGAGAGCCAGCTTGTACTGAAGGAACTCAAACAGTGAGTTGCCCTTCTGTAACATTGCATTGTAGGTTTCTTTATGATTAATTAAATTTTTATGTAGAGACTGCCAGAACTTGAAGGTGCTGGGTTTCGATTGCGAATGGATAACTGTCGGCGGCACACGTCGACCAGTGGCTCTGCTGCAGCTGAGCTCGCACAGTGGACTCTGTGCGCTGTTTCGTCTGTGCAATATGAAACAGATACCCAAGGATTTGCGAGAGTTGCTGGAGGATGAGCAGGTCATAAAGGTGGGCGTGGCACCACAGGATGATGCCAAGAAGCTGTCGCATGATTATGGCGTTGGTGTCTCTAATACGCTCGATTTGCGTTTTATGGCTGTCATGGCTGGTCATCAACCCGAGGGCTTGGCTAAACTGTCCAAGACCCATCTTAATTTTATGCTGGACAAGAATTGGCGCCTGGTGTGTTCCAATTGGGAGGCATCACAGCTGGAACCAGCGCAATTGAACTATGCTGCTAATGACGCGCTTGCTGCCGTCGCAATATTTCGGAAACTCTCTAATGACTTGGAACCACGCAACTTTTGGGATTTCCGCGCTGTAAAGTTTGAGCAAATATTGGCAAAAATTGAGCCCTTTTTGGACGTGGACTATTCTAAAGGCTACAGCTCAGCTCTAGCTAAAGTAGCTAGCGGTGCTTCTGTAGCCAACGTCAACCCGCTCACTGGCACGTCCAAAAATGGCAAGAATTTGCAGCCAAAGAAGCAACAGCAACATCGCTCTCTCGCAACACAATCGAAGATCTTCTACGACAACTGCCTGCTGGAGGCGCCCGACGGCGAACTGCTCTGCTCCATAGATCGACGCAAGGCAACCTGGTACCTCAATCAGAATCTAGGCGTACAAATCAGCGAAGAGCCATTCACAGTACGTCTCAACTTTGAGCCAGCTGGCCGTGCAGTAGGCGATGTGGGACGCTTCTATCAGACGCCCAAAGAGAATCAGTGCGTGGTATGTGGCCATCGAGATGCGTACATACGCAAGAATGTGGTGCCACGCGAGTACCGCAAACACTTCCCGGTTGTCATGAAATCGCACACATCGCACGACATACTACTGCTCTGTCCCAATTGTCATCAGTTGAGCAACATTTCGGATAACAAGATAAGGGACAAATTGGCCAAAACATGTGAGGCCCCCTTCAAGCATGCCGACGGCATGCCCAAGTATACCAATGATCAGCAGTTGAGGTAAGTCTTTGACTAACTGAAGATTTTGTTGTTGTTACTAAGCTTGGTCTAACTTCAGGAATGTCAAGTCAGCCGGCAAGGCTTTGCTGCAACAGATGAATCGCATTCCCAGCCCTAAAGTGGAGCAAATGAAGCGCACTATTCTGGATTACTACAAAGGGGAAACTGCAATTACACCAGAGTTACTGCAGCGTACGGCTGCCCTGGATTATCGAATAGAGAACGACGACTATTGCCAGCATGGCGAGAAGGTCGTCAACATGTACCGCAATAAACTTGGTGGCTTGATTGAACTGGAGCGCTTGTGGCGGGAGCATTTCCTTCACACAATGCGACCAAAGTTTTTGCCTGAACTCTGGAACGTGAATCACAATGCGGATCGATTGGAAGTGCGGGCCAACGAGGGTCGCATAGATAATGCGGATTTGATTGTGGCAGGTCTGGAACCGGTGCCGCTTTCAGTTAATGCTGACGCTGATAAATCATAGCACACATTAATTACTTTTCATTTTTTTGTACGTTATTTATTTGTATAAATAAATGTTGACATTTCTTTAAAACTATGTATATATAGAGAGATTGTTGTTGGTTTCGTTTTTTTTTAAATAATAAACAGCGCAATAGTTAATGGCATTGGTCTATGAGCATCTCTTTAGTAGCATAACTTAAAACTGATTAAATATACATATACGAATAAATATAAAATAACATTCACTAAAATATAATTGGCATAATACACTATGTACAACTCGAAACGAATATTGCAGCACCGGATATGGTATGTGAGGCGGCATGAGGAGCGCTAAATGAACTCGAATCCCTCGTATTTGTAATCTGTATTGATTCGCGCCTCTGGCAGCAGCGTCTTTCCATCAATACTGAATGCCGTGATGTACGTGGATGTCTTGCCATTGAGCTCCTCGGATTTGAGCGCAATGATGATATTGTCGCCAGTATTTGGCAGAAACTTGAAACTGGAAAAGCCATGCGTGGGCTGAGTATTCCCTGGATCCAGCTTGACTGTATCAATCAGTTGAAAGTCCTCATTCGCTGAGATTAGTATATTGCAACCCATGTGCTCGTCCAGCGTATCGTTGTATCTAGCGAACGGAGTATTAGTACGAAGTCGAATTAATTATACCAGGTCACTGCTTACCTCTCTTTGGAGCATCGGCGTGGTAGGAAGTACCAACGCCGGTGCACCTCCGACCATACGCCGCTCTCGTGTATCATGTAGCCGGGCCAGCTGATTTGCTGTGACAGCAGACGCAGCTGCTTGTAGTAATGATCCCAGCTCAGTGAGCGCACCTCCCCCTTTGGCGTTATTGCCTTGACATACATGGGATTGTTGTTCTCAAAGACACCCATGTCGGTGGTCCACTCCTTGCCCATGGAGCCCACGTAGAGCGTTTGCTGTTTAACTGTTGCCCACTCCGATTTGAAGCCCTTGGCATTGTGTCCATCACCATCGAGCAGTATCAGCCATGGTATGGCCTTGTCATTGCTAATCTCATAGACGAGACCAGTGCGATCATCGAATGTCAAGAGTTTGCCATTGAAGGTAACCAGCTCGGACAGTTCCATGCCACGTCCCTTCAGTGCGAATCCAGATTCCAGCATCGTTGGTCCACCATCGTCCCAGCTAATTTGGATCTCGTTTTTAGTTGTGACGTAGGTCAAATAACCTTTCTTCAGATAACTGCGCCACGTTGTGCTGCCGTCTGTCTTGACAAATTTCGAACTTGTATCTAGATCTGCTATCATGGCAATTCGATAAGTGATAACACCACCCTTAACTGTCAACGGCGGCGTCAGTGGATACGTTGCATTATAGGTAATCTGGTCCAGACTTTTGGCGAATCGACTGCGCAGCCAGTAGCCATCGGATGACGATTTGGAGTCCTGGCGTGCATAGAGGAAGAGCAGTATCAGCACGACGGCACAGAATATCAATAACGCAAAGTGATAATTGAAGCGAACTGTGCGATTTCCAAAGCGATAGGTCGGCGTTCGTAGGGCTGATCGCCAATCGCGCAAATACATTGCGCGTGGCGTGTTTTCCACTTCCCTGTATGAGAATGGTGGTGTTTTCATTTAAAAAATAATATAAATAAATATTACGGAAAATTTCGGCAGCGTGGCAGTGTGAGATAAACAGAAGATTGATGTGTCAACAAATTGATATGATGTGTCGGTTGTCGGTTGTCAGTTGTTGTTCGTTGTTTAGATGCCTCTAACGATAGATTTTCTCTAGTTCTTTATCGATAATCAGCTGATTGCACAAATGTTTTGCTGGAATTGGTGCGTGCAGGTTCATATGAACATGTGTCTATCGATATTTTACACTCCTAGTCTCCATTAAAATTTTTAATTAAATTTTATTTAATTCGTTTTGTTATCCTATGCAAACAAAACTTTTATAAATTTTATAACAACATCATAAACAATTGATAAACAATCCTACGTTTTTAATCGATTCAAATAATTGCGCCACACATCGATAACACAACGAGTACATTTTGTGCATACATATTGACCGACCACCACAAAAAACTTACTCAGCATCGATACTTACCCAATTCACTCAATACAAAGTAACTGTGCTTTCGATTGCTTTTGCGGAAAGCTTTGTTATCGACCGGCTTTTGTTAATAAAAACAATTAAAATAATTGGCTTTATTCAGTAAGTACATTACTTAGTTAACAATTGACGCAATGTGGAGACGCTTAAAACATTACACCCCACTTCTATCAATAGGTGGCAGACGTATTCTAACTGCACGGGCAAAAATGACAGATTTACCGTTTGGCAAAAGTGCACAAGCAATTTCCCGCCTTCGGCAGTTTGGATATGCATTTAATGATGGTGATATAATATGAATATATATTCATATACGC